>JAVGVS010000491.1:243772-265690 GCA_032718565.1 Distichodus sexfasciatus | reverse complement strand
TAGTAGTAGTAGTAGTAGTAGTAGTAATATTCGTGTCACATTTATTTATGCATGTGGTCTTTTGTTTAATTAATTTATTAATTTATTTTCATGAAGCTCGCATGCTTCAAAAGTTAATCAACTTTAAACAGCTTTTTGTGTAAGGCTCATGAAGGACTTTTTTCAGTTCAAACATTGGTATGTTTAAAAGTGGTATTTTTCTTTATTTCATTAAAAAATATATTTCTTAATAATAGTTCTTAACTATTTCTTCTGAAAAAATAGAAAATGCAGTAGGCAACACCGCACAGTGCTCTCTAAAATATTGTCCTTTTTCAAATTAAGGCAGTAAAACAGGAAACTTGGGTTTTGAAGTCATTTCTTTTCTTAACATGACAATTTTCTTTTTTCAAATTCCAATTTTGGTATGTTTAAAATAGTTGTTTTTCTTTGTTTCATTCCATAAAACAAAATTTCCTCATATTGTTTATTCAAGTACGCTATATATTCCTTTGATAAAATCAACGAAAAATGCAGTATTCTACACAGCACTGTTAAAAATTACAGCACTGTAGTTCTGTTATACATGCTGACATGTATGTTTGCTACAAAAATGTGTATAATAGCTGTATTTCTGCTGCTATATATACAGTGACATTTCTGGTGTACAATGAGGTTTGGAGCTCTGGCAGGTGGCGATGGGAAATGGAATTTGCCCGGGCCGACCTGACCTGCTTAAATTCCCCACGACTCGGTGGCTGCTTTTTCTGCTGAAATGCAGCGTTTTATTTCGCTGAAGCCCCGATTCCTCCGCTCGCTCCATATTTGTCCAGTTAGCAAAACAAGACGCCTGGGACAATAGTGGGCAGTGACCTGTGCCGTATTGTTCATCTGACCCCAAGCTCACTGCAATCGCTTGCTGGAAATCAGGCTCTCTGGAAACGTTTCACTTGTGTTCCTATCGCGCAGAAACCTATAGAATCATCCTGCAATGAAAAACTCTCACACCTCTTTTCCACTGCTCTGGTACCGGCTCCCGACTTGGAAAATATTCTAATAAAAATTTGGTGCTGGAGATGAATTTTCAGAGAAATATTCTTGAGTGCGAGTCTGACGTATACAGGCTATACAATATGATGTGTACAGGCGATAAAACTAATGTAGGATTTGTGTATAAATAATACCAGCTATAAAATAAATGTACTATTTACTTATAGTTTGCTGATATTTTGACTTTTCCTGTCTGATTCTGCTATACATTTAAACGGTGGGAGTTTGTAAGATGAAATTAAACGGTTAAAGTGAGTTTAAATGATGGAATATCCAGGTATGAGTTCAAAAATAATATTAATAATTTTTATTAATATGCAAAATATAAATTTGGTATATGTTTTGTTTTCAGAAATAAAAATTCATTAAAAAAATGATTGGAATTGAGTGAGTATATAATGTATAGAAGCTATGAAACAAATTTCTTGTGATCGGAAGGTCATCAGTTCAAATCCCGAACCAGTAAAGGTACCACTGAGGTACTCATGAGTAAGGTACTGTCCCCAAGCACTGATCCTCAGGTGCTGCCCACATTTGGTTGTGGTGCACTGTAGTACATTCCAAATTGTTCTCTATTTATGTTACGTTGGCAAGTTGAAAGTTGAAAGAAATTAAAAGGACAAATGATGTTTAATTTTCAAAATGTGACATTATTATATAAAAAATTGGTATAAATTATTTTTTTCCTTTAAGCTGTGAGCCCTGGTACCAGTGGACAGGAGGACTCAGAGAGATCTGAGCTAGGCAGTTGCCCTCCGAGGCTCAGGGATGGATGCGAGGGCCAAGCATCAGATTTGCTAAAAGGTTTGAGGCTTACCTGTTACATAGCCAGAGGCAAACAGGGTAAAAGCCCAGATTTATCTCACCAGGGGGGTACGACTCAACGCCGGATTTATCCGTTAGTCAGATTACTTCAGCTAAATGTCAAACCAAACAAATCCAACAAGAGGAAGGAGAAAATCAGAAACTTAAATAGTCTTCCTGGCAGAATGAAATGTGTGACTTTGAAAAATTCTTTAAATCTATAAGGGTTACTGCTGAGTAGACATGTGGAGTCTAAATGGTGTAAATGTAGTAAATAATGCTAACTGGTTTTGTCATTAGAGCTCGTATTTAGAGCTTGTGCCGCAATGTTCACTCAACGTCTTGCTCTGACGGATTCCGTCAGTGTGAAAAGACTGGGAGGCATTTTGGTGTTAGTGAAAAATCAATAAAATCCAATAGCTTACTCGCTGTTTGTCACCAAAAGGTCAAAGATCGTGACATTTTAACATGTTCAGATCAACCTTTGTGATTCTGGAGAACGCAGTGCCACAACACACTTCCATAAAACACTTCGACGGTGAAACAGGTCATGGCAAAAGTCAGTCAGCGCCATGAGGGCAATCACCACTCAGCAATTCAGCAG
Organism: Distichodus sexfasciatus; assembly: GCA_032718565.1. Classification (NCBI taxonomy): domain Eukaryota; kingdom Metazoa; phylum Chordata; class Actinopteri; order Characiformes; family Distichodontidae; genus Distichodus; species Distichodus sexfasciatus. The sequence continues at coordinate 263,253 of JAVGVS010000491.1, read as the reverse complement.
TTGTTTCGGACAAAGTCTGGCTTCTGTGGTCAGCCATTCATCTTTACCGGTTGCCAAGGCAATCAAAACCGGCTTGATGTAAAAATTTTGACAATATTCTTGTCAGTACTGCTTATCAGTAGTGATGCACGATGACATCGGCATCATTTCGGAATAAGATGATGATTGCTGTTTTGAAGTCGTCATTATTGGAACGATGCTTAGATTTGCTCAAAAGTTCCAGTCAATATTTGATGACGCATTTATTGCACATCAGAAAGGTCACGCTTATGCCAGGTATGTCCACAGTGCGAGGTGGGATTTTATACGGCCCGTGCCTTCTGTCTTAAAATGTTTGGCGTTATTTTGTGCCAAAATTCTGATCACGAAGTGGAACGTTCACAGGCAAAATCTCTTGTCTTTACATGCTCAACTCTGCCTGCACAAGCAAATTTTTTAACTAACTAAATGGCGTGTTTGCCTCCTTTATCGCGCATATGAGTTCACACATGGGCCGTGTCCCGAGCCATGTACTAGTACACTTAATAGTATGGTAGGTAAGGCGCTCTTATCATACTTTTCTATGTGGTAGTATGCATCTCAGAAAATAGCCAGGGTTGTAGCTTAACGGCTCTCTACGCACTAAGTAGTGCACATGGAGAGTCACACTTGCCATTTGACTTGGTACACTACATACGGCGGGAAGTGACTTTTTCTTAAAATGCTGTGCACTACGATGGAAATGCTCTGTCCTCGCTCCACTCTACTTTTACGCTTGCCCGACTTGGTGCTGTGTTAGAAAGTTAGAAGTGCTGTGTCAGAACTATGGCATTATTTTTGTGCCAAAATTGAGTGTGCAATGGAACTTGTCTTTACGCACCAAACTCTCAGGTTTGCTGTAGATTTATAGCTTCTAAAATGTACTGTATTTTATTGTGTTATAAAAATGCAGTGCAATGCTGTAGAGAAATAACTGTAAATTTACTGCAATTGATCACAGTGTCAGATAAATTATGAGCTGGGCACTTGAAAATTCCACATGCCTCTATCTGAATGTGAGGAACTTTGGTTAAATGTTTCAACAGTGTAAAGGCTTACGTGCTGCCGATCTGCCCGGCCTTGCTCTACTTGTCCCGATGTGGGCATTGCTAGTCATCAAAATGACAAATTTTCGACCAATTTTTAGTCAGAGGGGCATCGTTCTCTTTGACAGTTTGCATCCATGTTTGTATAGTATTTCATTAATATCCTGATGGAAGATCATTTACAAAACTGTCTTTCAAATGACAAGGGGTTTAATCTCATCACTGCGTTTTTGGCAAATAACTGCACGGTTTTGCATCTGCATATTTTTAGGCTCTCATTTTGAGTAATGACACACATTTATCACTTTGGCTACAAAGCAAGGGCTCGACATTGGGCTTTTTTTCAGCCTCAAAATTTTGAACATTCATTCACTTATTCATTTTCTCGAGCACTTAATCCCCATCAGAGTCGCGGGGACCGGACTTCGGCGCAAGGTGGAGAACAAGCACACACACACACACACGTGGAGAACAAGCACACACACACACACACACATTCATATGTTACGGGGCCAATTTAGAGTCACCAATCAACTTAAAGTGTGTGCTTTTGGACTGTACCCAGGAGCACCCAGAGAAAACCCACTCTAACAGACTAATCAAGAACATGAAAACCAATCAAACAAAGCAAACACGACTCAATCAATGGGAGGATAACCAATAAGAAAAGGGGGGGCTGAACCAAGCACGTGAAAACCCGGTGAACACACTAACAAACCTACGCTAACAGAATGGACCAATCAGAGACAATGTGGAGGCGGGGCTAGAACGAGACTGACACGACAATAAATACAAGACAGGACAGACACAAAACACCATAACGGCATCGCATCCGGGGAGATCTGTGATGATTTTATCCAAACAAATGAGTCCTTCTCCTTCATTTTCTCACATTGAAGTGTGCATACATTTTGAAGTGTTACTGTTGACAAAAAGAAAGTCAAAAACTTTACACTCTGCAACAAAAGCCAGCTGTAATTAGTTTGGCGGCATCAGCTGATTTGTTTTCGTAGACGTTTTGGGTTTTGACAATTATGCCGCTTTGAGCCTTCAATGTCATTATTCACCTTGTTTTTCTGCAGTTATTCAAAAGTTTGCCGCATTGTTGCTCTGTCATCAGATTAACAAAGAGATTTCAGGAAGGACAAAGTGAAAAGACTCCTGTAGACTCGTACTGAGGAGCGATGGACGTTGGAGACTGTGGAGGTAAAACGGCTGCTTAATCAGTAACAATGAAAACAATAAATCCTCTGGATAATGATCCATTAAACATAAGTTATTAAAGTTTGAAGCAGACCCACACTCTGAACAAGGCAATTACTCAGAAATGATGAAAGTAATAAAGTAAAGCAGTTTTATTAGAAATTAAATTCACTTTTAACAAGCCATAAAATGTCCGGAATCTCACACCTCAGCCATCAGTAGTGTGACGTAAAAGTGGACAGGATTGGCTCTCCAAAACCAAAGCCTAAATGCAGTCTACACAGTGTAAAGGTAGTGAGTAATGTCCACTCCTATTTGCATTATGTTGTGTATGTAGAATGTTCACTTGACTTTTTGCTCTGATGGTGCCGGCCGGTGCAAATACCAAGGCATTTTGGCGTTAGTGGAAAAATCAGCAAATCCCATTATCCTGCAAGATGTTTGTCACTAAAAGGTCAGATTTCATGACATTTAATACTGTCCAGAAATTGTACAGATCAGCCATTGTGATTGTATAGAATGTGATGTTGTGATGCACTTCTATTCCCTCCACATAAACCACTCTGGCAGCAGTCAGTCTGCACCAAGCAGAGTCATTGCTGGTCAACACTTCAGCACCATCATTTTGGACAGCGCCTCATTCGTTTATCATGTGCTTATGCGATGTTTTCGAGAAATCGAGAAATCAATTCCAGAATTAACATATCTTTGTGTTTCTTCTCATCTCACTCATCCCTCTAAAAGATGCAGAGTAGATGGGGATAAATAAATAAATGAAATAAAGTATCACTTGAAAGAAAGTATCGCTTGCCCACCAGAAAGTATCACTTGCCCACCAGAAAGTATTGCTTGCCCACCAGAAAGTATCGCTTGCCCACCAGAAAGTATTGCTTGCCCACCAGAAAGTACCGCTTGTCCACCAGAAAGTACCACTTGCCCACGGAAAAAGTAACAAATGGTCACAGGAAAGTATCATTATTTTGGTCAGCACCTGGCTCCCGGGCTCTGACCCTCATGGTTGTCCGCGAGATCGAGCATTGCTCTCAATTAAGAGACGTTTTTAACAGCTGCTAGTTTCCTGGAAGCCGGTCTGGTGAGTGATCACGTCAAGTCGTCTGTAAACACGGAGACGGCGTGTTCACTTCTAGATCTGGGGGGATCTGAGTAATCCTCTGCAGAAACGATTGCTCTCAGCCTCCTCGGTCCTTCAGCGATCAATAAGCTGCCAGGACGGCTGGAGGAGTGTACAAGCGCAACACATTAGCCGTCCTCATCCAGACGCGCTGCTCTTTATGGATTCCATACGTCAGCCGTGACACACTCTTATGAAGCATCTCTCCCGTTGGGGGCGCCGAGCGGGATTAATGCCTGGCACAGGTTGACATCCATCGTGGTAATTATTTCTCAAGCAAATCCCTACCTTCAGTACACACACACACACAAACACACAAACACACAAGGCCACGTTTCTCTGAAGCCACTCAGGCTTCTGCTCCGAACTTGGTGTCTGTCCGACTGCCTGCAAAAGCTGCGCTCTAGAGCTGGGCAATTAATTGAAAATTAATTGAAACTAATAAATAACTAATATTTATATTGCCCTTGCACAGTTGAAACAGGCAGCGAAGAAATCCAAAAAGAAAGATGAAGTAGCCTACATCTGTGAAGCGAATAAAGTGTTGTTCTCTGTGTGTCCTCTCTCAGGTTTAGGACAGATTTACAGTAAACACCGGCATTTAACCACCTTTACCGCCAACATATTTCACCAACGTGCTTAGAGGAAAATGCAAAGAATGGGGATGTCAGCCTTTATTGTAATGTCAGTTGTAATTGGACTTTAATTGCCCACTTCATATTTAACATCAAAAATTTCTCCGTTATTAGTAAAGCGAGGCAGCTTCTCGAGAAAACACGCGCAGCATTTCCGACGCCAGGCCCAGCGTTGGAATAAATCTTGTGTTTTTCCATTATGCTCCTGTGAGATTAAAAAGCAGCGCTCGGTGCAGGATGCCAACACCTATGTGCTCAAACGCCTTTGCCCTTTTATTACCCCGCACAAATGAGATCATAACCGCGGCAGAGCGAGCGCCAGGGTGATTAGCTTCGATCTGCTCCCGTCTTCTATGGCAGAGTGAGTTTTATCTCTTAAAGGGGCAGTTGGGCCTCTGGGGAAAAAAAAAAAAAAAGATATTTATGTATAATATGGCTGTGATGAGACTCTCAGCTCACGAGACGAGGCCATACATGAGACTGGGTTCACGAGAACAAGACCAGACGACATTTTAACACCATCAACCTTTACAGACCTGAGACAATTTGTGGTGTTTTTCTGTGCCTTTGTTTTTAAGCTTATTCTAGTGTGTGTGTAGAGGTTCTTCATACATGTTTTATGCTGTGTTCAAGACCGCTCACTGTCTAAGTGTATGCTGCTGACGTAAGTGCATGCACGAAGTACATTAAAAGATCGTCCCTTCTGATTAACCTCGCCCAGGTTTTTTCGTAGGTTTTCATCTTCAGGGAAATGTTGACGTTGACGGTGTCGTTATTATGAAATAGAGCAGCCAGGTACACTACAGTAACACCGGCGAGAGGAGGCGGCCATTGTGTCTGAAACAGCTGATCTAAACAGGAAGTGATGGTACACAGCTTCACTGGTGACAACGTTCGAAAGCACAAAGTGTGACAAAGCCACACTGCGAGGTTGCGAGGGCTGACAAAGTTTTAAAAACTTAAATGATGAAACATATAAAACCAGAAACTCAACCGACTTAACTCACTCTGCTCACGCTACACACTCAGAGAGTGTTAAGGCAGAATATTATTTCTTAAAGAGGCAGTGCTTTTGAAAATTAACCCTCAATTTCACTGCCATCTAAACCTTACTTAACGATTAAAAGTTCATTCTAGGTTAGCTTTAGTGTTACAATGCTGCAAATTAGCATGAGATTTTTTTAAGCCACATGAGGTGAGGCTTTATCAAGGAAGAAGCAGCTGCAGAATTAAAACTGAAGTGAATAAAGTTTTGAAATATGCAATGCAAGGTTAAGAAGGCTGTTTATATTCCTCGAAGAGCTGCTAGAAAGCTTCACCTGAACCCCAACATTGATTTTTCTAAGCTAAGCTAAACTAAGCGCCGGTGCTTCTCTCCGACCCAAATGCACAGAGGAAGAATGGGATTGATGAACTCATTTCACTCGACAAGGAGAGAAAAGTATTTTAGGAATTGCCTCTACATGAAAGTAATCCCAAAAACACTGCGCTATCAAAGGGCCTCATTCACCAATATTTCCTTCAGTCATTCTGTTACGTTTGTTCCTAAGAAAATTAAGACATTTAAGCCTTGAGTTTGGGTGCAGAACTGATGAAAAAACAAACTTCTAGTGGTTTACACTTTCACACATATGCCACAAAATTTTCATGAGTGTTCTTCAGCAGTTGCAGACGTCTTACCTAAGAACAAATCGCAAGAAAGCAGTAATGAATGTCAGGATCCTTGTGAAAAGTTGGTGAATAAGGTTCAGTGTTCTCGGAACACTAATATAAATCCTAGAGGTGTATATTTTCATCGAGAATCAATGGAAAACGATTTGACGTCTTCCGATATCACAAAATATGTCACAATACAATTTCAATTCAGTCACTTAAGCAGCCGGTGATTGATAAAGTACCACCGTCACTTCCATTCATATCAAATCATAAGCATGAGCATAAAAATATAATTTAAATATTTTATTCCTGAGCTTAACTACACATTCATTCATTATCTGAACCGCATAATCCCTATCAGGGGCAGGGGGACCAGAGACTATCCCGAACCCATGTCATTTCCAACCCAGTACTTTCCAGTTGTGTACTTTAGTGACGCTTCCTAATCCTGCGGCGCTAAAAGCATCAGGAACACAGAGATTGTGAGTGAGAGCTGGTGTTGTTAAGGAAATGAAACAGTATAATGGTGTGATGTGCTTTTGGGCTTGTAGTGTGTTGTGTTGCTTGTTCTGCTCATTGTCATATCAATATGTAGGAATTAGTGTGAATGTTGATCAATAAACCAGCTTTACCACAGTCACACTTCCCATGCAGAACCAATTACAGATCGGCCCAATGCCACCGATGCCCGATCCAGCTGTTTGAGTTGTTATGAGACCGATATGCCATCCACGTATCCGATCGGTGCCGTCTCTAGTAAATACAGCACGATATATACACCAGAGTCAATATTTTCTATTTCTATTCGACGCAAATCACATCTTTTTCCAGCTTTACCTGCAAATTCTAACTGTCGTACCAACCGATAAATCAACGCCAATAAAACACAGCTGCTCTCACTACCATACTGTTTCACTTCCGATAAAAATATCTAACCCTTCCCATAAAGGCAATCTCCCAAATTCATTTGTACAGTCTAATAAGACTGCACACGAAGCACAAGCCAGATATCAAACTTTATCGTGATTCATTCACTGAAATATCCATCAATTCCTCTGCAGTTCTGGGACTGCGAACGCTGCATTAAATCATTGTTAGGAGCGACAAAATTGAAAACTACCTTCTCATGAATGCTTAACGCCCCTTCGCTCCAGTGAGGTGGTTACGTCCGGCCCAGAGGTGCAACCGCCGAGATTCGGGTGATGTTCAATATCCTGAAATAACAATACAGAAGAGGAATGACAATAATGCAGGTTAGAATTTGCGCGTGTCAGTGTATTAACCTCTTTATCAAGCACCGACGCACTTTATCATCTTAAGCAGAAGTCTGATTACATGGTATGAAAACCTGTGAGTGTATTTACTTTCCATCCAGGGCAGGTGATAGTGTAACGGTTAGGGATTTGGCCCAAAAATGATCTAAAAATATGCAACTAGAAACTCTGGGTTAGAGGAGTTAAAAACTAGGCGTGTAAATCACAAGATTAATCACAATACGATATTATATCAATTAAATGTACAAACATTTATAGTCTGATACAATAAAATTTTGATTTAATTCAGGCGCAATCGATATGACACAATACACAGATTGGACACAATCATTTCCCTTTATTATCAAATCACAAAAAGCAGCTAAATTATGCAGCTGGAATATTATTTAACCTTTTTGTTCAGCCACACATTCATCCATTCATTAACCGAACCGTGTAATCACAACTGGGGTTGCGGGGACCGAAGCCTATCCCAGGAACTTACGGGGACCAACCCTGGGCAGGGGCCAACACACACGCTTTCCTCTTTCATCTAAAACATTTCCAGTTAAAGTGTGTATAAAAGTACATAAAAGCAAAATATGACCCTGATATATATACGGAAACGTGTGATGCTGTGTTAGCCTCGCTGCTGCTTAATGAGAGCTTTGTGCTCCAATAAAAGTGAACAGAGAGAGAACAAAGGCGCTTAATGAGACGTACGGCCAATGTCTCACTTTACAGATTGCCTGCTTTAATATATTTATTTCTGGTGTGTGTGTGTGTATCGGCGTGTGTGTGTGTGTGTTATGTAGAAGCCCTCAACAGCTGCGGCGTAATTGCTAGCAAAAACACAGCCGCGATCCCACGCGCCCTCTGCTCCGCCGCCGTTTGGTCTTGCCAAGTTCACCAATCACCAGCACATTAAGGATAATGCCGTAAAGAGAGAACGAATTGGATGCTCCGATTTTTCGGGTAGTTTTTGAATTTCTCTGGCACGTCCGTTTGAGAAACCCTCGAGCTAGTCGCTTCCGTCCCATTCACAAGAATATTCATTGACAATCTTTTATCCACGACTGAGACGCCACGTTGATGAGGCAAAAATTGATAACTGATAATATCTAACGTTTTGTGATTAGTTTTAATTCAACAAGAGAAGACGGGACTAACGTTTTAACTCACACACTGCCGGATGTCTCTAGATTGTGGGCCCAAAACATTTCAGCAATGCAGCCCTGTGATTGGTTGGACTGGTTAAAGGACACGTGCTGATGGAATCTAAGCCAATCAAATGCTGATGTGATAAAATATAAAGAGTGAAAAATGACATAAAATGACAAATTTATGGACACAATTTATTTAGAGGTCAGTTGAACTGGACACAAGACACAAGCTTCTTAATTTCTTAATTCATTTCAATGCCAACTCAGTTTTTAACTTACAATAATTTTATGACTAGTTTAAACACTTTAATTAAAAATAATGAGTAAATTTTAACTTTTCATCATCTAAAAGTTTTTACAGTAAAATTAATATTTAAAACTATATAATATTCTTTTCTCTATTTTCAACAAAAATAAATGTCATTTCCTAAATCCTTTTTTGCACTCAAATAAAAATAATATTGATATTATCTGATATTTCTAAGCTTTTACATCAGTGATTTTTATGTTTACACAGTCTTCTGCATCTTATGGTCACTTCTGGTTTATACCAGTTGTGTTTGATTTAAAAAAAAAAAAGCAAAAATATAAGTGTTTTCAATATTTATTTCATTTTTAATCTTGCAACATGAAACATCTGAAAATAACTAACCCTAACCCTATTCTTGATTTATTTTGGTGAATATAACAATTATTTGGGTTTTGTTTCTTATTTTAATTTTCAAAAATGAATGAACTCTGTCCAGAATTTACAGCACGAGCCCAAACTCTTCAGAATTGGCTTTTTTAGCGTTAAGCAAAGAGGATATGTGAGGACACCGAGACCCACAACCCAGAATATTGATTTGAAAGCTGTTTGTGTTCATAAATAAAAGAATAGATATGTTTTTCTCCAAAGTTTTCCTTCCTCGAGGTTGTCAGATCGGGGTGATTTCAAAACAAGCATTTAATGCTGCTTCCTCAAGCAATTAAATGTCACTGGAAGACAACGAGCCGTTCTGCAATTACACTCTTTCTTAAATTGAGAGTAATTACTGCTGTGTTGATTGAGAAATGTTCACTCTCGCTTTTTCTTTAGCATTCATAAAGCACTAAAAGGTCCTTCAACACACTCAAAAACATACACACACACACACTTGTGTCTTGATGTTTTTTTGACATCCCACTATTTAACGGCTGTAATTACATTTACAATTACAGCATTAAGGAGATGTTCTAACCCAGAGCGACTTCCATTTTCTTAATTGAGTCATTTTAGGGATGCATGATGATATCGGAATTGATCAAAAATTGCTTTTATTAAAGTCATCTGCATCTGAGCGATGCTTAGATTTGCCCAATATTTCCATCCGATATTTAATGACGCATTTATTTTACGTTGGACAGGTAGCGCTTGTGACAGGCATGTCCAAGGTCTGAGGTGGGATTTTACATGGGCCGCGCCTTCTGTCTTAAAATGTATGGCGTTATTTTGTGCCAAAATTCTGAGCAATGCGCTGGGTCGTGTAGCAGCTAAATCTCTTGGCTTTACGAGCTCAACTCACTTAGCGAATATGAGCTTGAACATGGGCCGTGTCCCGAGCCGTGTACTACTGCACTTAATAGTATGGTAGGTAAAACGCTCTTATCATACTTTTCTATGTGGTAGTATGCATCTCAGGACATAGCCGGGGTTGTAGCTTAACGAATCTCTACGTACTGGGTAGTGCACATGAAGTGTCATATGCGCCCTATTTGACTTGGTACACTACATAGGACGGGAAGTGACTTTTTCTTAAAATGTTGTGCACTACACTCCACTCTGCTTTCACGCTCGGTTGACTTGGCGCTGTGTTAGAAATGTCACAACTATGGCGTTATTTTTGTGCCAAAATTCTGAGCATGCAGTGGAACTTTGGTGTGCAAAATATCTGCCAAAAATAAACTGCTCACTGCCCCTTCACGGATGGGTCACATATGGATTGTTTGAGGGAGTGGAGATATTTGGTGAGTTAAATGGATGGTAAACTCCACACACACACACACACATAAACCCGCGCATACACACACACACCTGCAGCCATCTCTGAGCTAATTAAGTCCAGAGCAGATGCAGGAGGACGGCTTCATTCGTATTTCCCATCTCCCCACCGCCTGGCTGCGTGATTACATGACCGACACGCTGATTCTCTCCAGTCACTTTTAATTGTTGCGGCAGCCATCTTGATTACCATTTCCGCGCGGGACCACGACGCTAACAAAGAGGCCGCGACTGACGTAAATACATGTAGGCTCAGAAGCAAGATGAAGATTCTGGAACGTGTGAACTGAGTACGGCCTTTACCAAAAATAAACATAAACTTGAAGTTAATGTTATTCAAGAAATTTAAATAAAGTGTAAGTAGCAAGTATACTAATGATAAAGTAATAGTAGAATATGTGTAGTATGTGCGATTTCAATACTTCTTAGGGCTGAACGACTACTTTTTAGGATTTAAAAATATACTTCTAAGTGTAAGACTAGTTCATGTCTAAGATATATTTTGGCCTCTAAATAAACAGTGAATGAAAGTATAATTATTAGACATATGTTGTCACATACACAGAATTTGCTTTGGTGGTTAGTGCTAAGACATTAAGAGCAAAAGGTTTTTTACATTTTTTTTAAATGTGCGTTTATATACAAGACACTAATGTAAATAGAAACAGAAAAATAAGTAACATGTTGCGCATTTCAGTAATATATTACTTTTTGCTGTATCACTAATTAATTAATGAAGGCATTACTAATAAATGTTCAGTAATATTATACGCAATACATTTTCATTACACACTTTTAACATGAAATTTAGTGCAGTTTTGCTTTTATATTAAAAAAAATTACCAACACCGCGAGACCAAAAAAGAAAAATTGAGCAAGTAAAAGAGCTGTTTGCTACAGTGTATGGCTACGGTCATTATGCTGCACCACATCGCCCTCCACTGGATGTAGAATCAACTGCAGTAAACTACATTTTAGCATTTTACAGTGTGCTACTTCCACACTTATTTTGGTGAAAGTAACTCAAATGCAATGCAGGAGTCAAGCAACGCATTACAATTCAGAGACAGTAATATTGTAATAATACAAGAATAATAAAACAATAAAAACATCAAGAATTTAGAAATTGACGACTGAGAGCCTGCACAGACATTTTGAAACCAGATCAGATTTTATTTTAACAGCAGTAAAAACTTGTGAAATAAATGATCCGCTGTTGGACTAATGGAGTCCGACCTGCAAAGATCTTATCCGCCTCATTAGTGCTCCACGTCAGCGCTTTATCTCCATCTCCTGCACAGACTCAACAAAACGATTTCCCATCTCGACGTCGCTATTATTCCATCATCGCTCTATTGTCTTCGTGGTCAAAGGTTATAAAAGTTGAGCAACAGATTCTGTCGGTGCTGTCAGTCTGACGAAAAAGCTTTAATGCAACTGTAATAATGTGCTTTGAAGAGTTCAAGTTTATCAGTGAAAAGTTTTGGTTTTGTTTGATTAAAGCCAGTATCTCTGTTGCTGTACAAAATAAGAGAAGAGCAAATAGAAGTAAAATTATAGTTATTTTCCTACATCATAGGGCTGGATGATATAACCTCAAATCAATATCACAATTTATTAACATCTTTAGCTTAAATATGATTAATGAAGAATTATTGATTTCTAGTTCAGTACTATAAGGATTGTACTATAAATACGCTCAGCTATTAAAGCTGGATAAATTGACATACACTACTGCTCCTCAAATTGAACTTTTTACCAGTGAAATACTAAGGTTTTGTATTTACAGTATTAAACTCAAAATACATGAATAAATTTATGTAATGAACTTAGTTTTTCAAGTAGAACACAGTTTTTAATACATTTAGAAAAATTTATACTTGCAAAATACTTACTTAAGAACAAATTTGAGAAACAAAGTGAATAAAATATTGCGTTTGTTGCATTGCTTACATTTTATTAATGCATCTCAGCTCTCATTTTGCTGTAGAACTGCAGAGAGAGAAAGTAGGTACAGATGAGCTCATAAAAGTTGAGCAAAAGATACAAGCACGAACCCTGTGGCGGACCGAATAGGATTCCGTGTCAGATCTCAGAGACCAAAAATGGCACATGTCCACCTGTAGGTGGTGTTATTACAAACCAATATACATTTTAGCTTGTATCTCCTGAACTGTGTGGGAAAAATGTGGAATTCTTTTTGCCTACGCCCCCTTTCCTCCTGCTAAAAGTTTTGTGAAAACCTACAACACGTTCATTTACATTTTAGCTCATATCTCTAGGGCCATAGCATTCGGGATGCAGTTCTAGTTATTGTTTTTATGATTATTATGATTACTACGATTAGTAGTAATAGTAGTACTGAGTGTGGGTAATTTTCACTAAATAAGCAAGTTTTTTCAACCTCAGTGTAAGTAAAAATCACTGTAAATTTACTGTATAATACAAACAGCTGAATTATTGGATATTAATATTCTGTAGTTTACAGTAATAATACTGTAATTGATATTTACAGTACAAACCTAGTCAGTAAACCATGAAGGCGAAACACAAATTAACATCGTAATATTGATTTGAGGTTGTATCGTCCAGACCTTAGTGCACACTCTAAAAAATGTCAGTGAAAATGTCAGTATTATAGAGTCTGCAGAGTCTCCAGCATTTTTCTGTATATTTACAGCAACCGCTCTGTAGATAAAGTAGATAAAGTTGACAGGTGGGTTTGTGAAAATTTTTTTTTATCATGTCTCACTTTAATATTTATTTCCTCGTCTGTCTTGTTCATCCCAAAGCAGGCGAGTGTGCGAGTGTCTGGCGCTGGAACTGTTGGCGTTAATTAAAAGAGACGGCGTTTAATTAAGCGCAGTGTTTGGCATACCATCTCTACCGCTGCGTCGGCGTTCACGTGTCGAGCTGCACCGGGTTGCTACAGAGACGAAGAGGCTGTCATGGTGACGAAAACGCAGGGAGAGGTGTCTAATTAGAGCACCACGTCTCCACGGCGACGACAGGTGAAAAAGGGAACCCAGCTGAAAGATCAAAGGTCAACCGCACACAAATTTGACTTTTGTCGATATATTTATACCTATTTTTGGTTCATGCTGATGTTGGGCTTTAACAACAAATTTCTTCTTAAGGACGCTTAGTAAACGTGAGCTCTCGTCTGTAGTGACAGGCAAGAGAGAAAAGAGGAGGTGAAAAGAGATGTAAAGAGGTTTATGTAAAAGGTAGCATCAAGTGTAAGGGGAGTGCAAAGATTAGGAGATTAACAAGTAGCTTAAAGTTTTAGCTCACGTTAGCCACTTTAATCAATTCTCACTAAAAAAAAATCTCATTCTAATCCTACAGTAGTCTAGAATAGACTTAGTTCAAACACCTTAACAAGGTATGTTTCGTAATTTCAAGATTCTGAGGACAAGCATCTAATAAATAACTATAAAAATATATATTTCTTTTTTTTTGGTCTTTCTTTTGAGCTTTCATGCTCAAATAATAATAATCTAATAATAGTAATAATCTGAAATTATATTCAAACTTTTTTTCTAAGTAATAAAGTAATTCAATGAGATATATTCTGTAATTAAAATGTGTTTGATTAATCAACAAATTGGCATCAAATATTACAAACACAATGGAAGTACAGAATAGAATATATATCTGTATAGAATTAGAGGGCCGACACTAGCAGAGTAAATAAACTATTATCATTTTAATATATTCAAATAACTATCTCTCAATCTGAATATTTGCTGTTTTGCGTCTCTTTTGCACTTCCATGCTTGTGCCCCGCTGATTGCCACTTTTGTCTGTATTTATGTGTTTTGTAATTTTTTAGGAGAAGTGCAAAGATTAGGAGATTAACAAGAAGCTTAAAGTTTTAACTCACGTCAGCAAGGCCACTTTAGTCTAATTTAAAAAATCAATTCTCACTAAAAAAGAGAAAAGTCTCAATCCAATTACAGCCAGATTAAAGCCGTGTCCACAGAACAATGAAGCGCTGATTCCAGCCCTCCTTCTGTTCCGGCTCTCCCAGAGGCTCGACTTTTCCCTCGTTATTCCCACAATTCCATGTAACATCTGCTCTGGACCGGCTGATAAGAAAAAGCGGCTAAAAGTTCCACTCAGATCATTAAAGTCGAGGAAGTCTCCAAAAGTAGAAAAGAGAAACCGGACATTTGTCCTGTTATTATTAGGGGTCCAGGCACGAAGTAATTTCATTCATTCATCCACCATCATTATCCAAACTGCTTAATCCCAAACGGGGTCGCAGGGGGACCGGAGCCTATCCCGGCAACGTACGGGAGGCTCCAACACACCACAGGGCACACACGCTCACACAATCACAGTCAAATTCATGCCTTACGGGGCCAATTTAGATTCGCCAATTGACCTATACTGCATGCCTTTGGACTGTGGGAGGAAATTGGAGCACCCGGAGGAAAACCACGCGAACACAGGGAGAGCATGCAAACTCCACACAGAAAGACCCTACGGCTGTCCCAGGGGTTCGAAATCAGTGCCGCCCTTACTTGTAATTTCTTTATTATTATTCTTTTTAAAATAATTATAATAATAATAATAATAATAATAATTTTTAACATAATTTTTTCTCTTACATATAATGTAGGAATGGTGTGTAGTTCATCATAACCTCAATTTATTTATTTTTTTTGGTGGGGGGGGCATTAAACCTAACCCCAATCTTAACCATAATAAGTAATCTCAGCTTAATTATTTTCATTAAGACATGGTGTTAGGTTTTACAGTCAACATGTCAGGACCTCTTTCACCAGACATTCTTAAATAAAAACCCACTTACGCATTTTTACAGTTACTGAACACTCGTTTCGATCTGTCTTATGGAGCTCAAAAATCAATACAGCCCTGAAATCTCCGAACGAGTTGGATTTTTCTCCGGACGTATAGAGATCGAGACGTCACTCTGCACTGAGAGAACCCTGAGGACTGCGTTTCTCACTGTGTCCTGTATAACCTCTACATTTCACATTCCCGCTGTTCCCCACACACCTTACTCAGCAGCTAATTAAAGCAATACTTTACCATTTGTCACTTTTTTTTTTCTTACTCTACGTAGACAAAGCTGCCGCTCACCACAGGAAGAGATTTTGCAGCTCGAAGCAGTTTCTAGAGGTTTGAAATGAAAGAATATGCATAGAACACATACAGCTGAAGCAGATGCTGAACACTTGGTATATGTGACCCTCCACGGCAAAACCAGCCGCTTGTCGCAAATTTTCAAAATTGAGTTATGATGTTTTCATGAAGGGGCATAAATCAAGCTTCAAAACGATACCTATATGGAATGAATGGGACGACATATGACTGAGAAAAAAAAAAAAAAAAAAAAAAAAAAAAACCTGTCACGCCAAGTGAGAAACAGAGAAATCTGCCTTTGAAGTTGACTATCGACGTAGCACTCACAGACGCTTGGTGCGGTCGCGGCTACGTTTGCATTTACGGTAGCCTACGCTGCATTCACAGCCACACGGATAGCCTACCTGCGTTAGGTTAACTGAACTCGGGAGACGAAGATGGATTCCGGAGAAATATCTTCACGCTAGTCAACTAGTGGATTTACCCTAAATATTGAAGTAGAGCGGCCAAAACACAAACTTTTAACATTCTGCTGGAATTGAATTCCTCACCTCAAGAAAGTCACGTTTTAAAAACAAAAAATCCAAAATTTTACCCCATGCAACATAAACGGTCGTTTTTCTCGGAAACCTCCATTGCAACATGCGACTGGTTTTGCCGTGGAGGGTCACATATGTTAAAGATTCCAGTGAATTTAACATGTACAGCATTTAGCAGATGCTACATTATCCAGATTAGATTATTAATGATATTATCTAGACCCACTGATGGGAGTGCTGGAGGTAGGATTCAAACCCACAACCTCTAGAGGTAAGCATCCTAACCATTAGAGCACCACCATTACCACCACCCCAGAATCTGTCTGTTTCATTTATATATAAAAATAATGTGAGGAACTGGAAATAATGCAGCAAAGGCAAATGCAAACTCATTCTAAGTCTACACTAGACTAGACTAGACTTACTCCAACATCTTAACAAAGAATATTTTGCAATTTCAAGATTTTGAGACTCTGATAAACCAATCAAACACTGGGACAATAGGCCCTAAAACCATCTAATAAACAACTATAAAAATATATTTTTTTCTTTTTGTCTTTCTTTTGAGCTTTCATGCTTGGGTCCCACTTTTGCCACATTTGCATATATTATGTTTTGTAATTGTTTTATGCAATGATCTGAAAATCATTAACATTAACATTTTCAATTGAAAGTATAAGTTCTAAGTATTTTTCCAAGTAATTTTTCTTTAAGTGTGAGTAGGTTTTTTTGTAATCAACTAATTAACATCAAAAATTGTGAATACAATGGAATGTCTGTATAAAATTAGAGCCCTGACTGTAGCAAAGTAAATATACTATTTTTATTTGAATATATTAATTATATAGCATAATGTAATATATAAAATGTAATAAATAAATATATTAAAATAACTAAATCTGAATATTTGCTGTGTTGCTTCTTTGTGCTTCAATAATCACAGCCTTCAGCTTTAATACGTTTGTAATTTTCCTGTGCATTGTGATTTGATGTTATATTCCATTTTTCATATATAACTAGAAATTAAATCCAAAATAACCTTTTCTGAGTAATGCCATTAAATATTATATATTTTGCAATTAAAGTGCTTTGGTTGTCAACAAATAAACATCGAACATTGTGAGAACTATGAAAGTTAGATGCCTGATACTAGCAAAGGAAATATACTATATTTTTTATTTTAATATATCTTTATAAAGGTTATAAATTTCATTAATAGTGATGATGTTATTTAACATTTTATTTTTGCTCAAATGATAAAACATTTCCTCCCACACATACTATTCTATAATCTTGTCAACCTCCGAAAACATGTCCATAATAAAAATGAAGTTTGCCTTTAAGAAGCATTTGTATTTTAAGTGTTGTGCTATTTTAACTGCTATTTACTGTTCTCCTTAATACCTAAAGCTTAAACATACTGAACGAAAACCAGAAGGTGAGTTGACACAGTACGGGATAGCGGTGTTCTGCTGATCATTTCTGCTGCCGTGAACATTGTGAAATCATACAGACGTATGAGTTCAATGTTTATGACAGCGCAACGTGTAAACTACAGGCTGGCAAAAACCAAGACAACATCGTCTGCATCTCGGCGCCTTAAAACACTCCTCATACAGTGTTCAGCCGTGATAAGTTTCATCACAGCTTTCACTTCACTTCTACACAATTAAGCGCTGGAATCCTGCATCGTGTCTTTCACTTGAACCCTAAATGAACCCATAATAACTTGATAATCACTCCAAAAATCTATACATGTTCTGGAAACTCTGTGTTGCTCTGCAGTTCCAAAATTGCTGTTTCTGACACTTTGAAATCAGACGTAGCTGGACAATAGTAATTTAACTTGCCAGACAGTGATGCCTCAAAATTTTACAGTTAGCAAAATGCTAGCAATTGTGAGTTCACATAAAAAATTATGTACTAAAATATAGATTGAAATTTAAAATTTGCTAGAAAAATGGCTTAATGTTCTCAACCCTAACCCTAGCATTTTCTGAATAAATTGTGATAACAGTAATTTCCTTGAAACGATGTTTCAACAACAAAAAAGACTAAATTTTTTGAAGAAATTGCGTGCTTAAATACAAAGATTAGGCTTAGAATGGTTAGATTAGATTGGTTAGGACACTCGTCTCTGGACCAAGAGGTTGTAGATTCGAATCCTCTCTGCTGCCGTACTGACTTCCTCCAGGACTAATTTGGGGAAAGGGGGTTGAGATTCACCCAGCCGGGCATCATGCCACCCGGGCACAACAGCTCAAAATGCAGCCCAGCATAAACGCTGAGCCAACTGAGAACGACAGCACACACACACACACACACACACATACACACACACACACACACAGGTATTACTGTCTTTGTGAGGTCCTTTCATTGACTTCCATCGTGACTAGATGTAAATAATACTACAGCTACAACTAACCCTAACCTTAAACATAACGTACTGTAAAATCATCTTCCTTCATGAGGACCGGTCATCACATACCAAAAATGTGCTTTAGGAGACAGCCAGGTCCTCACAAACCCCTAAATATATGCACACACACACACACTCTTCCTTTGTCCCGAGGACAAGTGGAGTCTCTACATTTCAAGGTTAGATATCAAGGAGTCTGATAGAATCCATCACTTACCACAGCCCAAGATAGTGTGTGTGCTGATACACACACACACCTACACATACTCTTATGAACACACTCCTGCACACACACACACACACACACATACATATATATATACATGGCCATGACTCTATCCAATTTAGAAGCCCATCACACAACAGTGACACACACACATACTCAACTCAACATGACCATGACTCTGGCATGCACTTTGTGTCTCAATTTAAATTACATAAGGTAGTGTGTGTGTGTGTGTGTGTGTGACACTTGCACTTTGTGTCTCAGTTTATATTAGATATGGTAGTGTGTGTGTGTGTATACGCACGTGTGTGTTAGAGTATAGTAGTGTGTGTGACAGACTAAGGTGTTGGTCAGACTAAGTACGAATATACTGTATATATACAGTATATATAAGGGAAGCATGATATGGGAATTATTGTCCGACGCTGATATCCGATATTTCTCATGCTTGTATCTGCTGATACCGATAAATAAAAAAGACTGAGTTGAACGTGTAAAGACACTACATTTTGCTTAACAAATTCCACTCCATGCCCAAAATTTTGGCACAAAAATAATGCCATAACTCTGACATTTCCAACACAGCACCAAGTCAAGTGAGTGTGAAAGCAGAGTGCGGCGAGGGCAGAGCATTTCCAGTGTAGTGCACAACATTTTAAGAAAGTCACTTCCTGCCCTATGTAGTGTACCAAGTCAAATAGGGCGTGTGTGACTCTCCATGTGCACTACCTAGTTCCTAGAGAGCCGTTAAGCTATAACCCCAGCTACTTCCTGAAACGCATACTACCACATAGAAAAGTATGATGAGCGCCTTACCTACCATACTATTAAGTGCAGTAGTCGACGGCTCGGGACACAGCCCATGTGTGAGCTCACATTCACCAAGTGAGGTAGTTTAGTTGGTTAAAATATTTTCGCGTGTGCAGGCAGAGTTGAGTGTGTAAAGGGAAGAGATTTTGCTGGTGAACGTTCCTCTGTGTGCTCAGAATTTTGGCACAAAATAACACCATACATTTTAAAGCAGAAGGTGCGGGTCGTATAAAATCCCACCTC
>JAVGVS010000491.1:123534-243122 GCA_032718565.1 Distichodus sexfasciatus | reverse complement strand
TAGACAAGGAAGATAGAGACGCAATACAAACTTACAAACATAAATACTAACTTAAATACGGAGTCTGGGGTAACAGGACAAAAATAAAACTATATATTATACAATAAGGAACATAAAGTTAAATGTGCAAACCTGAGAATGTAAACATTGTAAAAATTGTAAATGTGCTAGGGCAGGACAGGTGCAAAGAGATGATTTTTTAAAGTGCCAAGTGCAGCTGCAGCATTGTACATAGCAGAGTAGAGCATGTGACAATGAAGTGGCAACCAGTATAAGTTATCGTAACAATAAGAGGTATGTATTAGCAGCATATATAGAGTCACATATACACACTCTCACATACAGTTGCATACAGAATATATAACAGGAATAATTACTTCTTCGTTAAGAGTCAGGAAAGCTGTTGTGAGTAAACAACTCTCCCAACTCTCATCCTCACCCCCAATTTTTCCCATCTCTCCCCCCCGGCTGCTGCTGCTGATGCTACTGCTGCATGCTGGGTAAACCATATGTCTCCCTCTGATCTAACTGCAGGCTCTGCAATCACTGAAACCTGTGAACACACACTCACACACACTCACACACTCACAGACAGCAACGTGTGACCCTGACTGGAAAAGATCTAATTACAGCAGCTACACTACATGTCTCGCTAAGCTATAACGAGACCATAGCAACGAGCAGAATTGTGGGCACGCCCACCTCCTCTCACACACGCCTACACACACACACGCACACAGACACCAAGCCCATCTCCCGCAGTGGAGATCACACCACCTGACTAATTAAGCTCCTCCAGGATAAAGCTGTGTTCTCTTTTTCGCAAGTTTTGTCTTGCTATATTTTAGCATCCACAATGATAGTAGATGGAGTTCAGTGTGTGTGCCACAAAGTGAGTCATGCCCATGTGAAGCTCTGTGCGTGTGGTAATGAGTGTGTGTGTGTGTGTAGCCATGCCATTCCAACCCCCCCTCAGTAATATGCTCCAGTTTTTTCATGTCCTAATGTCCAGATGCTAATGCTAATCCTCTGCTAATGCTAGCCTTCTGCCATGTGATCCCTGGTCTTCTGGAAGCTCTGCAATGTTCGGCATAAACGTGTGATGCATCTTCTCCAAGACCAGGCAGAAAAATAAAAATAAATTACATTCACAATGTCCACTAATTGGCAAAACCAAAAATTAAATTTCAACGTTATCGTTAATTATGTGATATAATCACGGAAGAAAATATTTTAGTAACGATTATCGAGCTTTTATATTAGTATTATATTAGCTTTTATAACTATTTTCTAGTACTTTTTAAAAATTATTTTCAGTTTCAAATGTATTATTTAATATTATTTTTAACCAGCAGCTGTTTCAGACTGGTGTTGAATTGGCAGAAGTGTTTCATAGCATCACAGTGCACTCTAAGCAGCTGCAAGATGGAGTCGGAGGGTGGAGCCCACTTTGGCCAAAGAGGAAGTAAGAATTATGGTCTTATTCATCAAAATTTATGAGACTGAAAAGTCATAATTATTTTTAATTAATTCCCTACAGCAGAAATAAGAAGTATTACTTGATGTGGCAGTAGTAGTTTTTATCTTGAAACACTACTGTTTAAAAATAAAAAAATAATAAAAAATGTTGAGGGTTTCAAGTTTCAAGGTTCTCGATTCTAAATAATATAAAAATCTATCAAAATTCTGCACCTGATTTGGGTTTTCTGATTCTAAAATAAAAACCAGAAAGTGGATTTTCAGTCAAGGTTTTAAGACATAATTCCCGATTCTAAAATAAACTTTGGCGAGAGTTGATTTGTGTTTCTGATTCTTAAACAAGAAATGTAAAACAAATTTCAAAACCTGATTTTGCTAATTTTTTAAGCTCATGTTAAAAAACTATGTAGTGAAGCTTAGATACTTTTAATCCTAAGTAGTTGTAAAACTACGGTATGAAAATTTTAAAAATAATGAAAAGCTTGAAGAAAGTTTTACGACCCTATAAGAGCAGTAAAATGCTTCACCACAACACAACTGTAGTTATGTAACAGTAACGAGATAATTACACCGTCATGCTGTTGTACTACACACACACACCACACACACACACTTCCGTTGCCGTGGCGTTATTGCTGGTGTTTCCGGTCCCTAGCCAAGCCTGTCTGTCTTAAGCCTTTAATTCCGTACAGGCCTGACACGTTCCTCATTTCAAACCAACACGCAAGTGTGTTCCCTGCGTGTGTGTGTGTGTTCTGCACACACACGTTCACAACTCTATTGTAGCTTGTACAATGTTCCAGAGCAGGCTTGTTTTATGAGCCCTGCAGAGTGAATGAGCTCGGGATGCGTGTTAATCTGAGCCGAAATCTCATTAGCTGCATGGCTGCATGCTAACTCGCCTCCTTCGTTTTCCCCGCAATCCTTCCAGCGCTCGAATTCTCCTCTCCGTGAAAAAATAAGAGATAAAATCTCTCACGCTGGAGTCACGCAGCAAATCGGCTCGGTAATAACCGTCTCCCATGGAAACCAGGTCTGCGATAACGAGCTCCTTACCTCTATCTGACTGATCAATTTAACCAATTTGTCCAACGACTGCTGGATTTTTACCTCGTTGTAACTACGTTTATATTTCATTACGTTGATTTGACATTATTTTCAAAGCCTGTTTCTGAGAGTTGAAGCTGCCTTCTGTAGAATGGAGGGTATGTTTATTTGTGTTCTTTTTTTTAAACTCTGAAACAAAAATTAAAATATTGGAACTTGAAGAACGAACTGATTTAGGTTTCTGACTCTACAAACCTATAAATATTATTCTATAAATATGTTATTAATTTACCAAATTTGTCTTAAAGATTACTCTCTCTTATCTTCTTGTTTTGATTACATTTATATATCACAACTGATTGATTTCACATTTTTAGCTGTATTTTGTAGCGGCTCATAAAAGAGAAATGGAAAATAGAATTCAAGGCCTAATTTGGAAATTTGGATCTGGATTGGATTTTTAATTCCAAAACACAAATTGGAAAATAGACGTCATCGTCTGATCTTGGATTCTACAAAAGAAGTCAGAAAATGGACTTCAAGACTTGATTTGGTTTTGTGGTTTTAAAATGAAAATTGTAAAAACTGATTTCAAGATTTGATTTAAGGTTTGAATTTAAACATTTGAATTCATGAAGACGTGCTTCAAGACCTGTTTTGGTTTCCCAGTTGTAAACCAAAAACCTGAAAAATGAATTTCAAGACGTCATTCCGGTTTCCAGTTCTACCACAAAGATTGAAAAAAAAAAAGTTTTCGGTAGCTGGCTTATGTGAAATGAAAATCAGAAAACAGAATTCAAGACCTGATTTGGATTTTAATTTTTAAACCAAAAATTGGAAACATAATTTCAAAATCTGATTTGGTTTTCTGATTCTGAAATAGAAATCTTAAAATGATTTGACTTTACGGTTCTAAAACAGTCAGAAAAACTGATTTCGAGACCTGATTTGGAACATAATATTGTTTTATTGATTTCTCTTTTGAATGATTTTAAAATAATAATTCTCTTAAAATGAAGAAATGTTTATTCAGTTTGTGATTGATGTATGTTGTTCTGTCCTGTTTAAAATATTACTAAAAAGATGTTAAAATGCAATAAATTGCATGAAACTTTCCTGACATTTTTTATTTTCCGATTTTCATTTCAGAATCGGAGAATCCGGGGAATCGGTGTGTCCTGTTGCCGTGACGATGACTCTGCCCCACTTTTAACTCTGATGCTTTGCTGCACTTTTCCAAGCTCATTTCTTGCGGCTGGGAGACGAGAGCAGGCTGTCAAAGATGGATTTTGTGCACAAGCCAAACCTGTTTAAGTCTCTTGCTCTCTCCATCTCTCTCCCTCGCTCTCTTTCTCTCGCTCTCTCTCTCTCTCCCTCCCTCTCTCTCGTTTGCAGGCTGTTGTGTTATAAAGGGAGAGTAAAAAGCATCCTTTGTGGCCCACTGCTCATGGCAGGTGTGAGGACGCTTTAATGAATTCTGCATTGGCACTGGAGAGGAAATGTGTGTGTATGTGTCTGTGTGTGTGTGTGTGTGTGCGTGCGCGCGCTGTGGTAAAGAGGTTGAAATAAGGGAAAATAAGAAAAAGAAAGAACAGTCTCCACATTTACTGACTTTAAAGTGAACGTTTAAGTGTGAATGCACTTCCAGTCAACACAAAGTGGATTTCTAGACGTTTACATTCACATTCACAGCATTTAGCAGACGCTCGTATCCAGAACGACTTACATTTCCGAAATTCAGGGACAAGCTTCCTGGAGCAGCCTGTGGTGTGGCGAGTGTCCTAACCACCTGACCACCAGTGGAGTTAGAAACCAGGGCTTTCAAACCCACAACAAAACTTGAGTTGACTTGGGCTTCGGATTCTACAACAAAAACCAGGAAGTGAATTTCAAGACCCAAGATTCAAGAAGTGTCTGATTCTAACACAAAAATTGGAAAAGCAGATTTCAGGCCTTGATTTGGGTTTCTGATTATAAAATAAAAACTGGAAGGTAAATTTGAAGACCTGATTTGAGTTTCTGATTCAAAACAAAAGACATTCAGCAGATTTTGAGAATTGATTTTGGTTAAACATAAAATAACTAGAATTCATTTGGGTATCGGATTCTAAAATTAAAAAAAAAAAAAAAAAACCCGTAATGTGAAATTCAAGACCTGATTTGGGTTTGTGATTCTAAAATAAAAATGGTCTAGAGTTCATTAGGGTTTCAAATTCTACAGTAAAAAACAAAAAGTGGAATTCTAAACCGGATTTGGATTTTTGATTGTAGACGAGGGCGGCACGGTGATGCAGTGGCCTGATTTCACCTGATTTGAGTTTCTGATTCTACAACCAGAACCAGACAGCTGATTTTAAGACCCAATCTGGGTTTCTGATTCCAAAATACAAATTGGCGAGTTGATCTGTGTGTCGGATTCGTCAACAAAATCCAGGTTGCAGATTTTAAGACCTGATTTGGCTTTTCAATTCTAAAACAAAAACTGGCCAAAACTGATTTGGCTTTTGGATAATAAAGTAAAATATACAGAAAGTCAAAATCTAGACGTGATATGGCTTACGTATTCTACAATATAGGCTTGCGATTTTAAGATTTAATTTCAATTTCTGATGTGAAAATAAAAATTGACTAGAGTTGATATCGGTTTTGAATTCTGAAATAAAAATTGCGAAATGAATTTCAAGACATGATTTTTGTTTCTGATTCTACAAGAAAAATAGAGTTGATTTTCTGATTCTAAAATCAAAACCAGAAAGTGATTTTTTTAAATATTCACTTAAAATAACATTTTATACATCTTTTCATGCAGCAGTGCATTTGGAGTAGAGGCATACGAGTTAAACACACATGACTTACAACTACTGGTTTTATACACAAACAGCAGAAATTAAATTATGTTTTCAAAAAACTAACTCTTATCTTAACTCTTAGTTGATCCATTTCTATTAGCTTTTTACATTACATCGACTTTCTCCGTGAAACAAACGTGTGGCTCTGAACCTTGTTCATGACTCGGTGCTGGAAGATCCAGTCGTAAATCACATGGCGCACCAACATTTGGCTCGTTACCACTAACTTCTCTTGCCATCTGCTTGCTGTATTGTGACTTTATTGCGGACACAGAGACCACTACGTTTTCCCTTCGACAACACAATCTTGTTCCAATTGTTCATCCTTTCAGTTCCTAACAAAGAATTTGTCCAGATGTCGTAAGACAAGAGCACAGAGAGGCTAACACACTGGACCATGGAGTGCAGGGGTTAATAAACTCTCTCCTCCATTATCGAGAGGAAACGCCTTGGGGCTGAGCAGCTGCAGTGTTGGCCTCACACAGCAGCTAGCGAGCTGGGGTCAGCGCAGACCATCGCGTTCGCTAGAAGCATTTCGCAATATCTGGGCCGGTCTGCGCGAAAATTACACTTCTGAACGATCCTCTGGCATGAAAGGACTGCTCCCTTATCTTTTGATCTGGTTCACCCCCGTATCGCCGTGGAGACTCGCAATCTCGTTAAGGAACCCTCCCGAAATATCGAACCGGGTTTGATCATTGTTAAAACGGCTGATGCCTTACTGCTCTAGATCGGAGTTAACAGGGAGGTGGGCAGGGGGGCAGGTGGTTGCGTAACGGTTAGGGAGTTCACGTCCCAGACGGGTGAAGGTACCACAGATGATGGACTAATCCCCGGATGCCGACTGCTCCTTCACGGAAGGGTCAAATGCAAAGTCAAATTTCGTGGTGGTGTACTGTATGCTTGTGCTGTGTTCACAATGACAAATTCACTCAAACTCACTCGAAATTGTTTATGTAGGTGACATGAGCTATTTAGCTGCATTCCAAAGAGATTTGTGAGGAATTTGTTGTGGGAAACTGTTGGGAAAGCCTTATGCCTCGGATTACGTTGTTTCGATATGCGTCTTTTTCAAAGTAACGTCGTAAATTCTAAAATAATAAAGGAAAAAATCAAATGTAATTTTATTCAGACTTATACAGTTTAACCAATAACAAGGCTAATATATCGTAAAATGGCACAAGGCAGGGACCATCCCTGGGCAGGCGCCAACGCAACGCAGGGCACACAGACTCACACTCACACCTCATGGGGCCAATTTGGAGTCACCAATTAACCTATATAGCATGCTTTAGGACTGTGGGAGGAAACCGGAGCACCCAAAGGACTCCCATGCAAACATGGAGAGGGCATACAAAGTCCACGAAAAAAAACCCTACGGCCGACCCGGAGAGCGAACCCAGGACCTTCTTGCTGTGAGGCAGGAGCGCTAACCACTGCGCCACCGTGCCGCCCTGAATTATTAGATGCACGTCATTAATCGTTATCCTTGGCAGGTAATGAGTGTTACCGGTGTCGCAGAAATTCAACTGGAAGTGCCACCGCCCACCAACGAAACCTGACAATCGCAGCCGGTCCACAAGTGCAACTAGTCCACGAAAAACTCATCAGAGAACACAAGTCAAAAAATCTTTTCTGAATAAGTAAAATAATATATAAATAAATAACTTGCTATTCTCTTATGAGTAATTTGCTCCAGCTTTGTTCCTCATAACTCTGCTCAGTTACACGAACGTTCCTCAGTGGAACGACCCGCCGTTTTTGGCTTTTAAATAACCCTTTTGTCGGTTAAAGCGATGGTTGGGAGCAGCTGAAGGGAGCGTGAGGCTGTCCCGTGTCAATCCGGCTGTTTGCAGAAGGCTAATTATGAACTGCAGGAATAAGTTTCTTTGCTGACAGAGCGAGAGCGTTCGGGTCGATACTCAGCGAGCCGGAACACAACAACAAACGGGAACGCGGCTGACATTTCAAAGCTGGGATTTTAGTTGCTTTGATGCGAGGCGCTGGGACCTGCGAAAAAGGCTAACGACGCCAGTGGTTTGAGTTGCGGTGCATGCATTTTAACAGTGATCGAAGGATTTTCTTAATACCTAGGAATCATATCTGTGCTGGCCCAGACGGCTCAACGGAATACAAAAGATGCAAATACAAATTCAAAAGCTAAAGCAAGAATCCTACTGTTACAAAAGGAACGCAAAAGCAACGATACAAACACAAAGCCACAATGTCAAGGCCTAAAACTTGAATACAAAGCTGTACCATGAATATAAAAGCTACAGCACAAATTAAAAGCAAATGCAAAAGCTGCAACGAGCAAAACAAAAGCCACAATGTGAATGCAAAAACGAAAACATAAATACATCAGCTACAGCACAAATGAAAAGCTAAAAAACGGGGCCAAATGCTCCAACGAGAATAAAAAGTGACAACACAAATAGAAAAGCTACAATTTAAATACAAAATTCAAATGTCACAACATGAATTCTAAAGCTATAACAGGAATATTAAGGCAACAACAGATTAACACAGATTAAAAGCTGAAAGTCACCTCAGATTTGCTTGTTGGAGGTTTGGGTTGGTTTAATCTAAAGTGCTTTGTGGCAAAGACTGTTGCTAAGAGCGCTATATAAATAAAATTGATTTGAATTGAATTGAATACAAAAGCTGTGGCATGAAAACAAAAGCTACAACGTGAATGCAAAAGCTAAAATACAAATACATCAGCTGCAGTCCAAATTAAAAGCTACAATTTAAATACAAAAGCCACAATGTCAATGTACAAGCCACAAGATAAATGCAAAATCTACACTATAAATATAAAAGTCATCGTGTGAATGCAAAAGTTACAACATTAATACAAAAGCCTCTGGACAGCCACGTTGTAGCCGCGCGTCTCTTCTCCATGTTAATATTTCAGGTTCTGTCAAAAGGGGATTACTCTCTCCTCAGCCTTCACACTTCTATCACCGTCTCACATGGACGAAGATGGATACTCCAGTGCCAGCGAGTCGCTGTTGAATATTCCCTCTCACTTTATCTTCCCTCCTCCAATAATCATTAGAAAACCCCTGACGACTACAAACCTTCAAGTCACTGGCGAGAGCAGTGGATTTAAAAATGTAAAAATGATCCGGAATCTGTCATAAATGACAAATGAACGAAAGTGATTGTGACAATTTATAAATTCCACATTTCTATTAAAAGACAATAAAAATACATAATATAATTAAATGAAACAACTGCAGTGACGGTTGATGCATTAATATGGGGAACCATTTCTTTTCAGTAAGTTTTTGTGCTCACTAAGGATGTACAGATGCATCAATCTACATCAATACATCGATTCAATGATCAATAAGCTCATAGCATTGATCCAAATCAAACAGCTCAGGAATAAAAATGTCATATTTTAGTTACTGTTTGGATATAAATATTGCTAACTCCTGAATCGAATCGAATCAAAATGGTATCAGCAGGCGTCAGATCATTGTGAACTGAATCGATATGAAATTGTATCGTGAAGAAGCTTGTGATTTACATCCATGTTCAAATGGAATTAATGAATTAATATGCAAAATTTTAAATCACTGGTTACATGCATGGCTGTGTAATCTGTGAAGAATTTGCAAATGACGCTTTCTGTGAAAAGGGACAAACTTAAATATAATTTAAATATAATTTGAGAGTTTTTGAGCTCAACTAGTCTTATGTATATATATGGCATGATTAACAGCATTTTGGTGTGTTTAGTGGGGGTCTTAAGTCGCATTTTAGGGGTTTTAGGGGATTTTATTAAATACATTTTTGACTCAAGTGGCGTGTTCTGGAACCAATTAACAATCCGTATATAGGGATGTTTCCTAATAATATATATATATTTGGAACACCCAGATAAACCGTGATAGTTCAGTATGCCCAACATTAAACATTAATTTTTAAAACGTGGTCATTGTGGATGCATTCTCAAGGGTTAAAGTTCTCCATCGCTACGACGGATTTCTGCCCATTGCACTCGGATTAGTCAGTCAAACACAAAGACATATTTGAGATAAAAGCAGATCCACAAGAATTAAAATTCGAGTTGGAGGAGGGTGCACACCGCGACTTTATTAGAATGTTGATTACGCAGGCTCACTGGTCAGCGGTGTAAACACGCACGCAGTGTGTTTGAGCGCTCGCGGCTCTCACTAAAACGCTTCAGTTCAGTCAAATCTCAGCTTTATTACACACTAAACTCATATGTGACCCCCCCACGGCAAAACCAGTCGCTTGTCGCAAATTTTCAAAATTAAGTTTTTATGTTTTGAAAGGGGAATGAATCTGAATGAACATGAAAGGGCATAAATCAAGCTTCAAAACGATACCTATATGGAATGAATGGGACGACATATGACTGAGATATCAACATTCAAAGGAGTCGGGTTTCTCCTGTCACCCAAGTGAGAAACGGAGAAATCTGCTTCTTTGAAGTTGACTATCGCCAGAGACTTCCACAGACGCTGGCGTGTCGCGGGTTATTGCCATTTCTGGCTGTAGCTTCACGCTGCATTCACAGCCACACGGATAGCCTACTCATAGGTTGGCCTGAACTGGAGACGAATAGATGATTCGAGAAATATCTTCACGCTTAGTCAACCAGTGGATTTACCATAAATATTAAGTAGAGCGTCAAAACACAAAATCTTAACATTCTGCTGAATTGACCCTCACCTCAAGAAAGTCACGCTTAGGATGGAAAGGGTAAGTTTTCAGCTAAATTTATTCACAACAGTACAGTATAGACCTTCCACTGTTTCAAAACACTAAAAAACAAAAAATCCAACATTTTACTCCCCACGCACATAAACGCCGAAAACTCCATTAAGCATGTTTAATTGGTTTGTCAGGAGGGTCACATATGATGATTGAGGTTAATGAGACCTCAGATGTGTAACTTGTGAGTTATTTAATGGCTCCAGGTGAGTCATGAACCGTCCGGCTGTAGTAGAAACTGTAACCATGAAGATCATCTTAGTCCAGAAACTAGTTTAGACGTGAGATGTTTTCACCGTCTAATTAGTTTCTTTTTTTCCTTTATTCCTCTCCTTCTCTCCGCCGTCATTAGAGAGATAAAGAGTCTGAAGGAGGTGTTGTGGGTTAAACAGACAGACGAAGAGGTGAGTTATCAACACCATTCCTTTCCTCTCGTGATGAAGTGGTTTCTTCTATGCTGAGCTTAGATCTGACAGTATGTCTATATCCCACTTTGTCCTCGCTTTTGACCTGCTGGGAGCGATTGCCACAGCCACGGTTCATTGATTTTTTTTTTCGCCAAGAGCGCTTATGGCGGCTTATCCGTGAATGGAAACAACATTATCATACTGTGTGAGAACTTTGCAATCAGGTCAGGCACAGCGTCTTAAAAAAGTTGTATTTATTTTAAATGTTAGATATCTTCTGTTTATTTTAAACTTTGTGACTAAAACATTTTTAAAAGGTACTGCATACGAGATGCATTTATAGTCAATGTACAACAACTACAGTAAGGTCACAGAAAATGTATTAGATGCACAGTAAAGTAAGCAAAGGCGGGGGAGCTGGTAGTGTGACATTTAGTGCCTACCTCCCAGATCACCAGTTTGAATATGGGACCCGTAGTTACCACTGGAGCAGCAGACATTACTCAGTCACTGCGAGACCCAGACAAGACTAAGACTTCAGTGACGGCCGAGACCGAGACTATATGTAAGGAAAATTCAAGACAAGACTGAATTAGGGCGGGCGAGACTAAGACTCTAGAAGGCCGAGACCATCAACATGGCCGTGGGCGAGACCAAGATGGGACCGAGACCAAGGAGCGAGACTAAAGATTTGAGATCGAGACAGGGCGGGCGAGACTAAGACTTGAAGGGAAGCCGAGACCACGAACATGGCGGGGCGAGACCAAGACAAGACCGAGACCAGGGCGGAGCGAGACCAAGACGACATCGAGACCAGGGCGGGGCGAGACCAAGACTCTGAAGGGCCGAGACCAAGAACATGGCGGGGCGAGACCAAGACTGGACTAATGCTGAAACTTGGTCTCTGAATTTTGCACAAACAATAAACCCTACCTTTTTGAAGATCCTGGATTTATAAGCCCCGAATGACCTGTAACACAATCAGGAAACAAAAAGGAGCATCTTAATTCCCCGAGAATTCTTGTCTGGTAAGAAAGGATGGAGTTGTTTCTCATGGAGAGAATCTCGCGAGTAACTTCCTGGAGCCTTCTTTCAGAACAGCGCCAGGCTCAAGACAAAACACAGACAACAGATTTGTGCCGCCTGACAGCTGGATATGAAGAAGCCAGAGTCTGGGGGACGCGGAATCATTCAAAAGACAAGTCATTTCAAAACTCCATTCATCATATTGCCTTCCGCTGTATTCCTGCCCTTCTCGACAATCGCTCGGTCGGGACGGCACCCTGAAGTTACGCATCGCAAAGGGAATATACGCATGTACATATAAATAAAATAGAGATGTATTAACAGCGAATTATGGCCCGATATTAGATGTTTGTCGCGCATATATCGATATTGGATACTGATGCAGATAAATGAGAATAGTAGATTTGATGATAAAGGCAAGATATTTTGCTCTTAACTTCGATTCTTGTACGTAAAAATAATGCCATAACCATGACATTTTTTAACAAGTGCCAAGACAAGTGAAAGTGTGAAGGAGGAGCGAAAGGAGCATTTTAAGGGCAAAGTCACTTCCTGCCCTATATAGTGTACCAAGTCAAATAGGGCGCGTGACACTCCATATTGCACTACCTAGTGCGTAGCCTGACAACCAGAACCCTCACACTTCCTGAGATGCATACTACCATAGAAAAAGAGGATAATAGCGCTTGACTACTATACTAGTAAGTGTAGTAGCATGGGGTTCATGGTTGACAGCCCATGTGAGCTCACAATCACAAAGTGATGTAAACATGCAATTTAGTTAGTTAAAATGCACATGCAGGCAGAGTTGAGGTAAAGACGAGAGATTTTGCTGGTGAACATTCCACTGCATTGCTCTGAAGTTTGGCACAAAATAATGTTATACATTTTAAGGCACAAGAACAGGTCAGTATAAAATCCCACTTGAATATCCTCGGCATAAGCACATCTACCTTTCCCACGCATAACAAATGCGGCCATCAAATATTGGCTGAAATACTGGGTAAACGGAAGCATCATTCAATGCTGATGACTTCAAAAAAGCGCTTTTATCGCTGATTATTCCGATATTATCGCAGTATCCTTGTAAATAAATCAATCATATACATGCTGCCCCAAATATGGGCGAATTGGAGAGAACAAAAGTAAAGCCCAAAACCAGATTAATTATTATTAACTTGACATCAAAGTAAAATGTCTAATTAATTACGAAAAAGATTTGTTCTGAGGTCACAAAGCCCAGCTCTAATATATACTGCATATAAATGTATTTATTTTCTGAGGGGCAGATGACATTTAATCATTTACACTGGTGGGAAAGTGGCGGTGGCGCGTGCTGGTTTGGCAGAAGCAATCGCCACATTTGATTTATCGGCTAGAAATTAAATTTCAGAGGGAATTATCATTCATCGAGAAGGCCATGAGCCGACAGTTGATGAAGAGAGAGGTGATGCTTTTAAGCTCTCTGGGTGAACACTGACTAGCCATTAATTCTAGTCAGAGAGACAGACGACAGAACGAGAGAGACAACGTAACAAATTTCCAAAAGAGAAGGAGTTTAGTATGTCAGCTTTTTATTAAAGTTTAATTCATCAAGTTCATTTCAGCAGCTGCATTTTTTGGAGTTTCTGAAACCAGCAAACGGTTCCATAACGCAGCTAATTTCATAACTCTATTTATCCCAATTTGTGTTGATTGAAGAAGAAATAAACTGCTTCAACGTGATGGCATGTTGAGGATGAACTTTCCCAATTAAAGTCTACAGGAGAAAAATAATCTGACCAAACCCCCTGTGACCTCTACATCTGCGGCTCCTTGGTTCTTGACAAGACCTGTCAAGGGAACCAGCCAGAAAGTTCTTGACCTTAAATACACACACTTTTATATATCTTGCATTCTTAGCACAACCAGCCTTTTGTTTTGATCAATGTTTTGCACACTCTTTTTGGCATTCTCTCATGAGCTCATGAGGTCGCCACCTGAAATGTTTTTCCAAATAGTCTTGAAGGAGTTCTGAGAGATGTTGAGCACTTGTTGGCCCTTTGCCTTCACTCTATGTCCATCTCACCTCAAACCATCTCGATTGGTTTGGTCAGAGACTGTGGAGGCCAGGCTATGTGGCACAGCACTCCCATCACTCTCCTTCTGGGTCAAATAGCCCTTACACAGTTCATTCATAGTTTTGATGCCTTCAGTGAGAATCTACAATGTAAATAGTAATGAAAATAAAGAAAAAACATTGAATGGGAAGGTGTGTCCAAACTTTTGACCGGTAGAGTATATATATACACACTTATGTAGATGTTTTCCAACGACCCCATTGTTACTTGAAAACATCGTAAGTCGCAACATTAATCTTTGAAACACCAAAAACACCAAAAAATAAGCGCTGTATCTCAATAAACACTGAGACAACTGAACTAACGATCGTTGGCGAGAGTGAGGTGTCTCACAAGGCAGAAGATCTCGGCAGTGTCGCAAAATACGTTTCCCTGCCGTGCAGAACTTCAAATATTTTTACAATTTTGTTGTATGACTGTCGTCATCGTAAGATTGAACAATCGCCAGTCAAACCATCGGAATTACTCACTGGTAGTGAGTGAAAGACATATTTTAGATTTTTTTAAGAAGCTGCCACGGAATGCATTCTTCATGAAAGTGATGGAAAAGTACTTAAGCTCGGCTCAGTTTAGCTTATATCGTTTGTGAATATAGTGAATGTTTGACATTTAATGATTGTAATATCCTAAAAAATTATAAAAATTGTAGTCAATTTAACACCAGCCAAAATCATACCATAGATGTTAGCAAAGCAGTCACTCCAGGATTTCGCAGGCCTTTTTTGAGATTGTTGTGGCCTAAAATGTCTGATTTTGCAGCAGCTTTTCTAAAAAGTTGTGATGAAAGTTGTGTTTTTAGGCGTTTTGTTGCAATAAAGTTGCGGGAGTGAGTCAAAGTTGCTTTATAATGATTCTTTAAAAATGAATTACAATGTTATATGCTATAATTTTTTATTAACCATTAAGATTGGTGAAGATTGCACGGTAGTAATGAATTCATGGAGATTAGCTGAATTTGCGCTAATAGTTGTGAAATCCTGGAGGGTCTGGCATAGTAAGGATTTTACAACACAGTGTGCTGTACGGAATCTCCATTCTCGAAGGTTCCAGGCTGATGTAGAGGACGTCTCGTTAATGCTGTAAACTCGGTGTGTAATTGTAATTTGGGCAGCGGCTTGAAGGACGTAAGTGATGCTCCAGCGACCGACTGGCCGGCCGCTTTGTTACAGTTCAGACAGGAAACACGGCCAGAAAGCCTGTTCACTCACGGCTGCTTTAGAAAGCTCCATTATTTAATCTCCATTATTGTAGCTGGCGCAAGATGGTAAAAGCCATTATGCTCAGGATGGGGCATTTATATGCCAACCATAACCCCTTCACTTTAACCATGGAGAAGCGAGCCTAATATTCAGAGAACGTTTACTAGGCATCTGCTGCACTGTTGCTTCTTAATTCAGGAAATAAATAAATAAATAAATACATGCATAAATAAATCCTCACTGACCTTAATCTGCATAGTAGATTAACATAAATCGGGGCATAGTTAAATCTGGAGCCAATGAAGTAATGAAATAATAAATATAATTAGTCAAATTCAATTCGGTACCAAAATTATGTTGTGTAAGTCATGTAATTACTTGTACTAACAAATTGTAATTTTAATATATTATATATTATATATAATAATTTTATATTTGCAATGGCAAGTCAACAGCAGCATCTCACATCAGAGCAGAAAATGCAATAATATCCTGAGCTGAATAAAGAAATAAACCCAAAGTTTGACTCAACTTGACTGTAAGTGGCAATACAATGTCAATGAAAAGCATTTTCTCCATTATTAATACAACTCCACACACACTTTCACTCCTCCGTCACTCACACACTCACTCACACACCCACATGCCATGACTCACCGCATTTTTGTGTTTCATCATTAAAAACAAATACACTAATGGAAGTTCTGTATCAATTTCATATCAAACGGAAATGATCCCCCTCTCTCTCTCTCTCTCTCTCTCTCTCTCTCTCTCTCTCCCTTTAACCTTCATCATGCCCAGGAACACAGTGGGAAATGAAGAACTGGAGGCCTTGTCATCAGGCTATATATATATATATATATATGTGTGTGTGTGTGTGTGTGTGAACGTGTACATGTGTTTTTGTGTAGGAGGTTTGTGTGTGTGTTTGTGCATGCATGTGTGTGCGTGTGTGCATAAATGCTTGTGTGTGTGTGTGTGTATGTGTGTGCATGCATGCTTGTGTATGTGTGTATGTGTGTGTGCGTGCGTGTATGTGCATGCATGCATTTGTGTTTGTGTGCATATGTACATGTGACTGTGTGTGTGTGTAAATAAGAGAATTTAAGGTGAAAAGGTCAAAGTGAGAAGCAGCGTCCAGGAAGAGAATGAAGCAGTTAGAAGAAGTGACAGGTTAATGGAACAAAGCTATGGTGAATGTCCCTAATTACCCTTCACACACACACACACACACCCTCCTCACTTAACCCCTCACCTCACACACTGACCCCCCGACCCCTCTGTAGCCCTGTTTCAGCACCCGAGACCTCTACCGTCCCCAAACACTCTCATTTTGTCTTCCTGTCTTTCCACTGTGGAAATCCAGCCTGCGCTAACACATCCACACAAAGCCCAGCTGTTGCTATGACGGCGATCAGTAGAGGTTCTGATTCAATTTGATCTTCTTACCCAGAAAATCTCAAATGACGCATTTCACAGGGTGTTCACTGTGCCCTTACAGCAGGTTTGCAGCAAACGTGGTTAATTTGTAGTGTACAGTAGAGTTCGCCAGAATATGGCGCCACGTTTACTATTATCAGCCACTAGTGGCAAACTTGCGGCAATGTTCTGGCAACAATTACAGATTGCCAACACTATTTGCCTGTAATCACAAACTTGTAGTGGACTTCTGGTGCCAGATTTTCCAGGTGCATAAGTTTTCCACAAAGTTTTCAGCAGTATTGCCAAAGGTTAATGGCTAGTTTTTGCCAGAACTTGAATTTTTTTTGTAAAATTTCTCATTAGAGATCACCACATAATCTGGCAAAAGTTTTACACCAGATACCTTTCCTGACGCAACCCTCCCCATTTAAGTCTAAATATCACGGCAGCGTCACCAGGAGGCGGTTGGTAGTGTAACGATTAGGGAGATGGCCCATAAGGTTGCTGGTTCAAGTCCCGGAATGGTAAAGGTACCAGAGAGATACTCATGAGCAAGGTACCGTCTCTAAGCGCTGCTCCCCGGATGCTGCCAAAAAAGTGTTTTGTTTGGTATTGTAGCTACACATATTGAAAATTTGTCAAATGTTGTCAGTTACAGCAGATCATTTTTGAAACTTTTAAACCCTAATTCAGGACCATGACATAATACACTAACTAAACTGACATCGAACTGATTCAAAATTGTAATTGAATAAATATGAGCCTTTGTGAATCATAAGAAAATCAAAGTTACAATTGTATTATAATACCCAGCTTCAAATGGTCTTCAGTTAATTAATTTAGTTTATTTACATTTACGGCATTTAGCAGACGCTCTTATCCAGAGTGACTTCCTTTTTTGCCTAATTTCAGGGAGAGTCCTCAACCTGGAGCAACTTGATCATCCGACATTAAATGTGTGTCAGATCAGCAGCAGTTTGGAGTGACAATATGTTACAGTCTATAAACATAAACATTATTTATTATAGATTATAACTTAAACTAAACGTTATTATTAGCTATCCATGGCTATATACCTTAGTATTCTAGCATAAAATCTTTCCAAACCCGGACGCTTGCACCCTCCCTGCCAGTCACTCTGCCATTGCTGCTCAGCTTTTTGCCCGTGTCAGTTTGTGCCTTTAATGCATCCTGACACATGAGCAGCGCCAGTGCCCGTAGAGCCCAATTCGGTCGAGTGTGTGAACGTGTCCAGGCTGCGGGGGGCTAACGTGGAACCTGCGGGTGGGGGCACAACTCTCCGGGTGGCACTGCGTCACCATGGCGACACAGCGGTGAGGGAGAGGAGGGTCAGAGCTTGGGCATAATGATGGCGAGTTGCCAGAGAGAGCTTGAATGAGGGAATGGTGGCAATGCATCTCACACACACACACACACTCACACACATACAAACACACTTGTATTAAGACCTTTGTGAGGTCCATTCCATTGCTACAGCCACACTACAACCTAAGCTTAACCACAGTAACTAAAAGCAAATCATTTACCACGTTTAGCTTCTCAAATAAAACATGGACATTTTCTACAAAATGAATCTTTTCCTAATGGGGACCAGTCCAATGTCCCCACAAAGCACTTGAAAATGGACAACAGTGTTGTAGAGGACAGCCAGGTCCTTGGAAAGATTTTACATTGCAGCCACACCTTAAACATGTAGCTACGATAGCTTGCTAAAACAATATACATGTTTTAATTATAAATCATCTGGCTGATAAAGTCAGAGAGGCCAGACTGAGATGGTTTGGACATGTCCAGAGGAGAGACAACGATTACATAGGTGGAAGGATGCTGAGGTTGGAGCCACCAGGAGATTTATGGATGCGGTGAAAGAGGACATGAAGTTAGTTGGTGTGAGGGTAGAGGATGCAGAAGATAGGTCTAAATGGAGAAGGATGATTCACTGTGGCGACCCCTGAAGGGAAAAGCCGAAAGAGAAAGAATAAGAATAAGAATTATAACTTATCTGGCTGCTGCCACCTGACAGCGAGCAGGTTCTGGGTTTGATCCCCGGGTCGGCCGTAGGGCCTTTTAGGGTGGAGTTTGGATGCTCTCCCCGTGTTTGCATGAGTTTCCTCCAAGCGCTCTGTTTTTCTCCCACAGTCCAAAGGTATGCACTAAAGGTTAATTGACAAATCTAAATTGGCAGTGTGTTGTGATTTTGAATCGAATCGTGAGCACATGAATCAGAATCTAATCAAATCGTGAGATTTTCTGAATCGTGCACCCCTACAAAGGCATTTTGAACATTCTTTCCAACTTTTAATTGCAAAAATAAAGATAATTGTTTATAATTTTGGTCATAAACTATATTATATTGCTCACTGTTAAAGTTGTTGTGTATGAATATGAAAATATCATTGTGAACATTGTTATTTCACAGCATCTTTAAGGTTTGGGGGGGCAATGTGATAATCACTTGCAAAAATTATTTACATAAGATGCTAATTTAATTTATAATAATTTCTTGCATAAAAGGCACATGTAATTCTGAATACAATAATTTTGAAAGAAATATTTATTGTTTATCATAGTTTCGGGCAAAGCTACAAAGCTCCACTTTCTGACTCACCTTATAGATGTTCACACATGCATAAAAATGCATAAAAGATATAAAGAAGGAAGCAGGTGTAAAGGCAAAAAGGAGGAAGAAAGGGTACAAGACGTTCCAGATGAGACAAGATGAGAGAAGTGACAAGTTAAGGGCAGATCGATGGAGGAGAGAAGGGGATATGAATGTGACGAGAGGAGGAAAACAGAGAGGAAAGGACAGAAGAGAGAGAGAGACAGCAGGAGGGAGATGAAAGACGAGTTGAGAAGAGGAGTGAGGAGAGGAGAGGAGACGTGATGCTGGGGAGGAAGGAAGGAAGGATGAGGTGTTATTGAGAAGTGGGATGTGTGAGGTGACGATTAAACCTCGTGCTCTCAAGACACATCATCAAAAGCGTCCCCTCTACTCATGCCCACACACACACACAGGCGAACTACATAAACCTAGAGTTCTACTGTTTCTAAACCGAACCCTAACCAGACCCTCCAGGATTTCACGGAAATTCGACCAATGCCAGCCAATTTGTCGCGACCTTGCAATTTTGACCTTTCACTGCAAGTTTGACTAAGTTTTGTCCAATCATTGTTGTTTCCTTGTCAGATTTGGAAGATACAATAAACATAAAGCATCTTACATAAGCAAAAGCACGATTGGTGGATACCGGCCCTAAGTCGATACATATAGTAAAAAGAAATCTGATCAGGGATTCTATTTACCATTTCTGTCAACCATCCTGAAAGAGAGAAACGAGGTGTAGTTTTGTCAATATTTGACCTGAGGTAGGACATCAGACATCAAACTCTCAACATCAGGCATCAGCACGTCTTTCAGCTCTCGCTCGGATATCGAGGGCAAAAATCTGGTTCTATAAGAGGAAATTCAAGGACGTAGCTGCATTTAATAGCGCTGTGGCTAAATGAAACTCCGTCTGACGGCCCGCGCCGTGGCTCCGGCTGAGGAAAATGAACAATGACAGATTTGAAACAGCATTCCAGTTGGGAAAAGAAAAAGGAAATGCCGGAGCGATAACCGGAAATGTCAAATGTATCCGTCAAGCTTCTGCGCTGGGGAGCTGTCATAACAAAATCTGCAAAACCGCCGCCGCCTCCACCTAGTATTCTCACAGATCCAGAAGCCCGGTTTTTACGCCTGAAAGAATTTGTTTAAACGACGTGGGACGTTGTACTGAAGTTGATGTTCTCCACCATAAGCAGTGCACCTTTTTAAGCTGAATTTTTGCTAGCTTGGTAAAAGTGTGTTCACACCATTTGGAGATATATATATGAAAATGTGAATATGAACCAAATTTGTGTCCAAAACAGCAGCAAAATTGGTTAATTAAAGCAAGAATAGCAGCATTTTGAGCTGTACTGAGATATATAAAAAGTGCTAGAAATAAATAATATATATTTTGATCTTTTTTATATGGAAGGCCCCCAAAAGTATAGTGTAGTGTAGTGTGTGTGTCTGAATAAGCGATCACAGTTCATCCTCTGACGCCGGGCGTATGAGCCGAGGTTGTGGAGCGATACATCCTCCTGCTGGTGCAAGCACAGCCGTGCCAACTCTACCCCCATCCCCTCCCCACACCACCACCCAAAGCCATGCCAACACTCCCTCCTTCCCTCTGCCCACCCTCTCCCCTTACCCGTTAGCAGTGAACCCAGTGCCATCTCACCCGTACGAATATACACCACCAGATGCCCACGAAGGCATTTGGAGCCGATGGCATGCTGCTAATGAGAGAGTTTAGAATCTGCCTGGCAGCACGATGCCACTCTGCCAACCTCTTTTAGCCACCGAATGTGTATGTGCAGATCAGCTTGTACTTTATCTGGGAAGCAATACTTTAGAAAGTATGGTCCCCACTGGGCAGCAGCTAGTCATAGTCTAGTCTCACATCCATGCTTTGAAAAGTATGAGAAAATGTGAAAAATGATACATTTGAAAGTTAATGATTTGAATGCTGTGCAGCATCTTGCAATGTGTCCCCACAAAGTGAGATAGCTAGTCTTGTGTGTGTGTGTGTGAGTGTGTGTGTGTGTGTGTGTGTACGCATCAGTGTCTACTTTACATTTAAAACATACGCTCACCTCAAGGCAACAACAAAGTAAGAAAACCGTGTGTGTGTGTGGCTCAGTTGCTACATTAATATGGTCCCCTCAAGGCGACATCTTGCTCTGTGTCCTCACAAGGTACGAAAAACATGCAAGTGTGTGTAAAGATCCCTTCTAATTTATATTTACACTATTTGGAAAGTACAGTTTGCTAAACATGCTGATGTGTGTGTGTGTGTAGTGGATTGTGAGGATTTGGCTTGTCCTCTAAAAGGTAGGAAAAACTGTGTGTCCATTGTTTATGGCTTTGTGGGCACATTTTTGCATGTAAGGACTACTCCCTGTAAGGAAACCTCATTTTACAGAAAATGTTCATGTTTTATTTGAAAAACGATAAGAAACTTTGAAAGTAAAATATTAGAAATTAGGCTTCTTGTCCAAGAGAGTTATTTTGATTATTTTAAAATAGTAATAACATAACAATAAAACATAATAACCCTAAATTAATTAATGAATCATAATCATAGTAAAATGTTTAATTTGATTGGAGGTCATATCGCCCAGCCCTAGCAAGATGACATTTCTTCCTCTTTTTTGGCACTAAACTCTATCCATAGTTTCTGTCATAGCCATAAAGTTCACGATCAGATATCTCAAATGGCTTTTAAACCAGTCCTAATTTTGGGTATTGAACCATTTCTACTGCTTTAGGTCTAGAAACACTGCTCCAAATTTCTACAGCTCTACCCACTTAAGAAAGATGTGCGATTACTTTTCTTATGAACAGCCCACCTCCTTTCTCCCTTTAGCCCTTTATTTCAACTATTTTTCTATTCACTATCTTCAATTTTATGTGCGTGTTTTATTTATTTTTAACAGGAAAAAGTAGCAGCAGCGGGTCGCGACAAGGCTGGTCATTTTAACACACTAACACACACATGGAGTGGACAGGCTGGACAGGAGGCTTTGCCAGAGCGGCTCTGGCCGAGTTCAGCCCTGCGGGAAATCAGTGTTCTCGGGGCCAGGTGGGAGTCTGTCTCTCTGTAGGAACTTAATTAGTGAGAGAGCGAGGGATGAAGAGGGAGGGAGAGAGAGATGCTGGTGACATTTGAATTGCTTATAGAATCTCAACTTGCTGGCACTAATAACGTTAAATGAATGCCAAGTGCTAATTTGTCACCGCACAGTAATTACTGTTTTGCAGTATTTACAATAAAATCTATTTTTATTCTGCTCCTATTTCTACTATTCTATTTCATTTCTAATTTTAGTTCCCATTACATTTCATTAAACTCTATTCTAATCTGTGCCTACTTCCATGTTATTCTAATTTGGGAATTTGATTTCTATTCACGTTCCTATTCCATTCCATCCTTTTTATATTAATATATCACTTCTATTCTATTTTATTCTGCTCTATTCTGAAATTTATTCTACATATACGTCTGCTCCAATCCAGTTACTATAACATTAATTTTATTCTACTTTCTATTCATTCTGTTTTTGTTCCATTTAAAATTACATTTATTTGTATATTCATGATCCTATTAAATCCCATACTATTCTATTCTAGTATATTAAGTGTATTCATACATCACATTCTAATCTAACATTCTATTCTATTTCTAATTCTATTCCTACATTCTATTCTAGTATCAATTCTTTGCTCGTCCCAATTGAATCCCTACATTCTATTCTACTTCTTTTCTAATCTAGTTATTACTCCATTCCATTCTGCTTCTATTCAATTTCAAATTATATTTATTTAATATTCATATTAAATCCCATTCTATTCTAGCATGTTCTAGTATATTT
The DNA here is from genome assembly GCA_032718565.1 of Distichodus sexfasciatus. Classification (NCBI taxonomy): domain Eukaryota; kingdom Metazoa; phylum Chordata; class Actinopteri; order Characiformes; family Distichodontidae; genus Distichodus; species Distichodus sexfasciatus. Next base: position 220,341 of record JAVGVS010000491.1, on the reverse strand, counting down.
TATTCCCATTTCTATTATATTCCCAATTCTATTATATCCACAAATTCTATTCCATAAACAATTTTATTCCCACATTTTATTCTATTCCCAATTCTATTTTATTTTATTCTATTTTCCATTCCATCATGTTCCTATACCATTCCATCCTAATTATATTCATATGAATGTTCATTTTATTAAAAGGCATATCCTAAATCACAGTATATGTTGCTGAAGGACTATTATACACATTCCAGTTCAATATAGGTTTATTAAAAAGGCATGTCTGCATCACATGTAAGCCTCTGTTATAGTTACGCTCCTAATGGTGGTTCGTGCCAATTTTGGTATCTCTTGATGCTTGTGTACCATTCTCATTAACGCTCTGGTGTTAATTAGCGCTGGCTGGATGAGATAAATCCATTAGGAAGAGATATTGTTATTTATTGTAGCGTTGCATTGTGTGTTGCTCTGGTGACACTGCACAACTTTTAAAGGAGAATCTGTAAGTAGATTTATCTCCAATTACAACCATGTTATAAAACTCCTCATCTCTGCACTCGCTTTGATTGACGTGTTTACTGCATGGGACGTTTCTAGGGGAACTGTCCCCATGGTGATCGACAATTATGCATCCATTCACACGTTCACGCAGAAATATCCAGAGCATGAATATTAGCATCTGGGGTGGGTGTGGGTGTGTGTGTGTGTTAAGCCAGTATAGAAAGCCCTAGAAAAACAGCGTTTAACTGAGAAAATTGGCCCCGTTAGGAATTTACACGATTTAAAAGTATATATTTACATATGAATTACATAAATTATAGGTATACATAGATATATTTAGAAACTTATTTAATACTGCATTTTTGACAAAATTAAACATTGAAAATTCTTGCTATATTTTGTTACAGATAAATTTTTTGCACATGTATTAAATTATATTATATACAAAAATTGGACAACATGCTCCTTCTCTCCTCTTCTCTTCCCTGTTCCGCCCTCCTTTTCCTGCTCTCCCATCCCTCCATCCTGCGCTCCTCAGCTGTTTCTCTTTCAGCGACTAATTTGCATTCCTTGTCCTCTTTTCTCTCTTGTCTTTCCCATCTGATCCGTTCATCTTTCACCTTTCCCTCATCCTTCGTTTTTCCTCACCTCTTCTCCTTGCTTTTATCCCTTTATTTTTCCTCACTGTTGCTAATCCTCCTTTCTCTCCTGCATTTACTCTCTCCATCTTTCATCCTTCTTTCCTGAACTCTCTCATTTTCTCTCCTCTGCTCTTACTTCACTCATCCCCTCATGCTCCTCATCTCCAGTCTTCTTATCTCTCTCATTTTGTCTTCTTTTACTTTGTTTTAGCCTTCAACCTCCTCTTCCGTTTTTGCTCTCTCATCCTTTCATCTTTCTTTCTTCACCTCTTCTTTTTGCTTTCATCTCTTCTTCTTGCTCTTCCATCCCTCTTTTCCTGGCTCAGGCCCATACCCTCATCTTTTCATTTTCCTTCCCTCACCTCTCCTTCTCTTATCCTCTTTTCTCTCCCACGTTTGTTCTCTCATCCATCCATTAGCCTCTCCTCATCCTCTCCAGTATTTTTAACTCCTCTTCCTCCATTTAGCCTTCATCCTCTATCTCTGATTCTCACTCTCCTCTCCACTTTCATCTCTCCCTCATCCTGTCATCTTTCTTTCCTCACCTCTTCTCCCTGCTTTCGTCTACTTGCTTTTATCACTCTTTTCTCTCCTATCTTTGCTCTCTCATTCTCTCATCACCTCTTTCTCAGGTCTTCGTCTCCTTTTTACTTTCTCTGCCTCCATCCATCCTTCAACTTCTCTACACACCTTCCTTCCTTTGTCCTCTTCTCCCCATTTTCTCTCATCCCTCTCTTCCCGGCTCAGGCACACACCCTTTCCTTCTCTCTCTGTCTGTCTGTGTGCTGGACAAGTGCGAATGCTGTGTTCAGAAGTTCTGTCCTACTTTATTGGGAGTCTTGAGGGAGACGATGCTTGTGTGAACTCGTGCAGCTTCGCCAGTAAACACACACCACACACAACAACACCCAGCAGGAAAAGCTGAAAGAAGTTAATCAATAAAGGAAAAAACACTGACGGTGAAGAGCAAACGAGTGAAATGATGAAAGGACCGGAGCCTATCCCTAGAACTTACAGGTGCAAGGCAGGGTACGTTTAAATCGTTATAACCTGTGCTGGCATCCAGACGTTATTAAAACGTTGTTTTGATTGTTTTAGGAAGATGGATGAGAGGGCGGGATGGAAGAAAGAAGAGAAAGACACAGAATGAAAGACAAGAAAAGAAAAAAATCAAGAGAAGCAGAGAAAAGAACAAATCGAAGAAAGAACTACAGAGGAAGGCAGAAAAGACAAATAGACATATGAGAGACAGAGAGTGTTAAATATAGAGAAAGAGAAATGAGAGAGAGAGAGAAAACAGGTGGGGGGATGGAGAAGAGAGAAAGAAGAAGGGATGGTGTGATAGAAGAAGGGGAAAGAAAGGTAAAGAGGGAGAAACAGGGAGAAGGGGGGAGAGAGAGAGAGAGGCAGAGGAATAGAGAAAGGGTGGACAAAGTGAGAGAGAGAATGAGGGAGGTAGAGAAAAAGGGAGAGACAGAGAGAAGGAGGTGGACAGACGGCAGAAAGAGATCTATAATCACGGAAATAAATACTTAAAGACAGAAAAACGACAGATAAATGGAGGATAGAGAGAGAGATGGAGATGTCAGTTCATCCCTCCTTTCATCTATAGTCATTTCTTTGAGGGCTTCAGCCTGCATTCAACATTAATGAAGGTGCAGTGGGGAGCGATGGAGTGAGAGAGATGGAGAGAGTGAGAGTGAGAGAGAGAGTGAGTGAGTGAGAAAGAGAGAGGGAGAGTGAGAGAGAATAAGCCCATTAAAGTACCTTAAAGAAAATCAATCTCTCCAGCCAGAGCTCAAAGAGATGAGAGAGAAAGAGAGAGAGAGAGAGAGCGGCCTGAAGCGCATTTCACACTGCAACATGTAGATTTATACTCTCACACTCGTTTATTCGTCTGTCCATCCGCCCCGAGGGGAGTGTGTTACTCAGCGCCGGTGGTGTTGCAGCCAGACACGGTGAAGCAGGTCCAGCTGTCCATATGTAAAACTAATAGCATGTGGAGGACACTCTCTTTCTCTCTCTTATGTCTCCATCTTTCGCCACTCTCTCATTCTTCTCTACTCTCCTTCTTTACTCTCGTGTTTTCTCTCACTCTCGCATTCTCTCACTCTCATGTTCTCTCACTCTCATGTTCTCACTCTCGCATTCTCTCACCATCGCATTCTTTCACCATCGCGTTCTCTCACTCTCGCATTCTCTCACTCTCATATTCTCTCACTCTCATGTTCTCACCCTCGCTTTCTCTCACCCTCGCTTTCTCTCACCCTCGCGTTCTCACCCTCGCGTTCTCACCCTCGCGTTCTCTCACTCTCACATTCTCTCACCATCGCATTCTCTCACCATCGCATTCTCTCACTCGCATTCTCTCACCTTCTTCACCTCACATTCTTCCTTACCATCGATTCTCTCACCATCGTGATTCTCTTCACCAGATTCTCAATTACATTCTCCCCACTCAGATCCTCTCATATTCTCACTCTACATTCTTCACCATCGCATTCTCACCTTCGTGATTCTCACCTTCTGCATCTCACCTTCAGATTCTCTCACTCCTCGTGATTCTCTCACTCTCAGATTCTACTCACATTCTCTCACCTTCTCTTCACCTCGCTCAATTCTGCTCACCTCGCTCTCAATTCTCGCTACTTCACTCTCACATTCTCTTCACCATCGTTCTCTCACCATCGATTCTCTCTACCAGATTCTCTCACCTTCACATTCTCTCACCTTTGCATCTTCACCTCAGATTCTCTCACCTCAGATCCTTCCTCATATTCACTCTCACATTCTCTCACCATCAGATTCTCCTCACCATCGCATTCTCACCATCGAGATTCTCCCCACTCTCGTGATTCTCTCACCTCTGTGATTCTCCCCACCTCGTGATTCTCACCTCAGATTCTCTTACTCACATCTCTCCACCTCACTCTCCCACCTCGGCTCACCTCGCTCACCCGCTGGGCTCACCTCAGGCGCTCACTGCCTTCACCTCACACTCTCACCTCATCGAGATCTCCCACCATCGCAGATTCTCTCACTCGTGATTCTCACCTTCACATTCTCTCACCTTCACATTCTCTCACCATCGTGATTCTCTCACCCTCGATTCTTCTCACTCGTGATTCTCTCTCACCATTGCATTCTCTAACCATCGTGATTCTCTCACTCTCATATTCTCGATTCCTCAGAGACTCGGCCCTTTCTCTTTCCTTCTCTATTCCTTTCTTTTTCTTTTTCTTCTACCAACTTCTCCTCTTCCCCCCCTCTACCTTTCTTTTCTCTCCTTCTATTCACTTCTGCCCTCCTCCTCTATCTTCCTACTTCTGTCTCTCATTCTTTCTTCATTCTCTCTCTCTCTCTCTCTCTCTCCATCACCCTCTTGCTTTAACTCTCCTTTCACGCCTCCCCACACTTCCATCTCTCGCCACTCTCTCTCTCTCCTCGATTAAGTGCTTGAGTCAGTGAGCTGCTCTTATTGCCATCACAGACAAAATGTTCCAGCATCCTTCCTCCTCCTCCTCTTCCTCCTCCTCTTTTACGGGGTCACGAACACGGCCAAGGCCAAAACCCATTTACTACCTCCCTTATCTCCATCTCTCATCCCCGACTATTGATTCTCAAGGTCACCAAGAGCACTTTTAGGCGCCACAGCAGTGCCAGCACTTCTTTTATTTATAGAATGAGGATGGAGGATGAAGCGAGGAGGAGGAGACATGAGACTCCAATCGCAGATTATTCGCCCTCGAGGAAATCTACTCTCCGCTTAATTGCAAAACCCTCAGAATTGACTTGTTTACATCAACATATGGCGGTGCATCCATCGACTTACAGCGCTGACCTTTCCAAGGCTTTCTTTTTCACTCTTCTTTTTCTTGATGAGAAAAAGGAGAGAAATATAGTGATTTCTATCGACACAGGAGTTGTGTGAGCAGATTTATGATGGACTTTTGATCTATATTTTTTGTTCCGACTATTCTTTAGGTTCCTGGTGAATTACACGCTCGGATATTTGCCAAAATAAATAAGCTTTGTGACCTGAACGCCAAACGACAGCCAAATCTATTCGCTCTTCCATGCTGAGACGCTGTGCATGTGTTTATAAAGAAATATGTTGGTTAATCATCTAAAAATACAGATTGATCATTTTTTTTGTAATGCACTGCCAAACTGAACCAGGTTCCAAAGACGGAATATTTGATTATTTCTATTTATTATCTGTACCAGCTCAATAGACGCCAAATTAATGAGCTGTAGTCACGAAAAATAATTCCTTCTGTAGAGAGACTAGGACGCATAAGATTTTCAATTCTGATACCGATGCTTCTATACTTGTGTAGTCTGTTTGATTCCAAGTGACCAATCTGATACCAGTTTTTAATTGAATTGTGTATTTTCTGCAGGAGGAGACTGAGGCTACGCTCACACTGCCATGCTGAAGGACTCAAATCGGTGACACAGATCCAATTCCTTTTTCAGGGTCAGGTGGATACGCAAATCTGATCTTTTCAAGTCAGATTTATGTCTCTTTCATATGTGGTACTAAATCTCATACATATCCGATTCGCGGCCATGCGACCTGAATGTGAACGCCAGAACGGAATTATGGCTTTTTGCTGCACGAGCATGCGCTGACATCATCAGCTCCGCACCGGCAGCGCGGAAGGTAAAAATGGAGGAGAGCTGCGATAACAGTCAGTGAAGGATGGAGAAGTTAATTGACTTTTTTTCTCCTTTTCGACCTGCTCATGTACAGCTGATTCTACCGTCGGTCAGCCCTCTCCAGAGCAGCGCGAATATGCAGAGGCCATTAACGCCTATTTTAATGCCATGAGTCAGCCCCACAGATATGACGCTTTTGTTGTTGGTGACGAGTTAATCTGCAAAAACGATTAATGTGTGCATGCGGACGCTGGAGGACCGATATGCCTACATTACAGCGCCAGATACAGGTCACTTGTAGTTGCGAATGTGAACCACAAGATAGATAAATCCGACCTGGAGCGAAAAATCAGAATTAAACGATGTGGCTGGCAGTGTGAACGTAGCCACTGATTGTTCTGTTAAGCTTAAAGAAATACTTGACTTAAATACGGTAACAAATTAAAAAACACTATAACAATAATAATAATTAGACACCCATATGTATATGATAAATTTATTTATTATTGTAACAATATCTCAAACATGATTCCTCTAAACACAGTTGTGTACTTTAGTGACGCCTCAATTCTATGCATGCTTAAAAGCATCAGAACACAGAGATTGTGAGTGAGAGCTATGTTATGAGGAAGTTAAACAGTATAATGGTGTGATGTGCTTTTTGGCTTGTAGAAAAGTTGTGTTGCTTGTTCTGCTTCATTGTCATATCAATATGTAGAATTAGTGTGAAATGTTGGAACAATAACCAGCTTTTTACTGCAGTAACACTTCCCGGAAGAACCAATTGTGCGTGTGTACACTAACATAGAAAAACCTACAATTTACAGATCGCTCCATAGATCGGCTCCAATGCCACCGACATGTTCTTCGATCAGATCTCGGCGTCTCATCCACGATCGGATCTGTGCTGTCTCTAGGTGGAGTACTAATGATAAAGTACAAATTATAATTTTCATCTCATTAGGGTCTAAGAGTCTATGATGCAGGATTTTTGATAATATTGTGGAATACTGACCAGGTTCTAGGAAGGGCCGGGCAATACGACCTCAAATCAATAATATCATTTATTATTTAAACATTTTTACTCTAGATATAACACACGAAAAATTATGTTTTGGGATTTTTTTTACTCAGATAGTTCTACTAAAAGGCCGTAATATGATCCAAATAATGTGCTTAGGGTTAAAATACACTCAGTTTTTAAAAATGCAACATGACACAACGCACAGTGGGATGTTTTTGAAAGGGACAAAACACGGAGAAAGTATTTACAGAGTTTGATTGAAAAAAAAAAAAGGGTAAACAGAAATGCAAAAATTATTTAATTAATCGTAATGGGAATAATTATGTTGATTAGTGTCTGTGTCGATTAATTGTCCGGCCCTAGTTCAAGGCAATGTAGTCAAGTTTTGTCACATTTTAGTTTAGCGTATTTTTTTCCAGAACAAATTTTCTTGCATTTATTTTTCTCCCCCTACATTATTTTTTCTCTCCTTTACAGTAGTCTTAAGTTTTCGTATACGTTGTCGGTACATTTTAGTAAGATTTTTTTTTTTTCTGTGCAAATTATGATATCTTATTTAATCCTATCCATTTCTTGCATTTTTAGTAAAGATATTTTTTCCTTCACAATTTGTCCTTATCATATGCTTATTTAAACCTCCTCAACTTGCATTTTACTTTTATTTTTATTTCTTCCTGCACAACGTTTTGTTTTTACATATTTGAATAACTTTTCTTAAAATGTTAGTAAACCTATTTATTCTAGCATGTTTGTTTGCACAATTATTCTATAATATTTTCAACAAACAACTCAGCTTTTCTTGCATTTGTTTTAATCCATATTAAAGATTTCCTGCATTTATGGAATTTTTTCGAGTGCAGTTGTTCTTGCATTTTACTAAACTTATATTTCCTATACAAGTTTACCTCCATTAATGCCAGTCTTATTTGTTCCTAGGCAAATTTGTCATTTTTAGTATTTTTCCAAAAGTACAACTTTTCAAGTATTTTTACTAATTATATACTTTATTTAAAGTAAAAGATATGTCTTTTTCTCCAAAAAAAAAATAATTTTAAACATAAAATATTTTTATCATATTATTATTATTATTATTAGAGTAAATGTAAAAATAATAATAATCACTCTTGAAATGCTATTTACTAATAATACTAATAAATAACATTTAACACTCTTTTTTAAAATACCACTCTTTATTCTAACGGACCTCAAGTGACTGTTAATTGCCATTGTTTTTGCCAGGGTTCCTAATAATAAAGGTTCAGAGGTGAGCTGATGAGAGAGTGCACAAGCACAATGCACCACCCATCAGATAAAGTGGCTGTTTTATATAGTGTTTTAAATACATATAACGAGGAGCCAGACCTGAGTGGCGATAAAGTTTGGTGTGTGTGTGTTGTCCTTGTTGGCTAGTTGGATGGAGAGTGTTTCAGGCTCAGTGCGGTGATGTTTATCTCCTGATCCACTAATAACATCGCAGAGCAACACACACACACATATAGCACTACTTCTCTACTGACGCTCTTACAGACACGAACACACACACACACACACAGATTGTTCTGTTTTCCATCTCTCCCTGTGTAGTGCTTTCTTCTCTCACACACATACATACATATATAGATTGTCTTGTCGCATTTTCTCTCTCTCTCTGTCTCACTACACCCACCCATCTATCTATCCATCTCTCTCTCTCACTCTCACTCTCTCTCTCTCTCTCTCTCTCTGTCCTTACCACACCCACCCATCCATTCATCCATCTCTCTCTCTCACCTCTGTCTCTCTCTCTCTCTCTACACCCACCCATCTATCTATCCATCTCTCTCTCTCTCTCTCTACACTCCACCCATTCATCTATCTATCCATCTCCTCCTCTCTCTCTCTACGTATCTATCCATCCATCCATCTTTCTATCTATCCACTTCAATCTATTGCCTTCTTTATTTCTCTATCTTTCTTTCTCTCATTTATCAGTCTCTCATGCACACAAACAGACACACACACACACAGTATATCTGCATTCTTTTGTTCCAGTTATATTGAGCCGACGGTGGTGATATAACTGCACTCTGCACTGCAACATCAATTATATATGAACTCTCTCTCTCTCTCTCTCTCTCTTCATCTCATCCATCTCTGTCCAGCCGCACTGGGAGTTTATCCATGAAAGTGCTATTTAAAACATACTGCACATGGCCCAAGACACACTCCCTGTTTGTTTGCTTTCTTTAAACTAAGAAAGGCTTTATGTCGAGCGTTTTTAGATCCAAACCCAGTCCTGAACGACTCACAACACACTTACAGACCCACAACAAAAACTTTCTTCCCCTCCGCCGACTCGGATGAGACCCGCTCTGCTGGGACGCACTACTGGAGAACTTTCTGCAGGTATGTCAAACGCTCCGTATGAACTCACGGTCACAGCCAGAAATCATGAAACAAAGCAGTCGAAAGCAGTTTCTGGGTCAGTGGTGCTATTCCATAAATTTTCATCTTAATTTTGAATTAACATCCAAATTATCAGCTGTCCACCTCCAAATAAACAAACAAAAACAATAAAAAAGGTATGAACCGAAGTATAACCCACCTATTGATTTAGACCATTAAACCCATAATATACTGTATAATTATATTGCTATTAGTATATCATAATATGCATTATAATACATACACTTTTTTGAGACCCTCCAGGATTTTGTGATGTTGCGATCGCAACTATTAACGCAATTCAGCCAATTCCTACCTAATTCATTACTACTGTCCACTTGACCAATTACCATCAACTTTTCCTGCAATTTTTGACCACTCATTGTCGTTTCCCGCAAAAACATTGAGCCATACATCAGCAAACTCACTTCCTTGTTACGTTTATAAGACGCAGGAAACGTGATAAAAACGCCTCACTCTTACCTTCAAAATAACAAAATGATTAATGGTTAATAAAAATACAGGATTTTGTCTTTCATTTTAATGGTTAATTAAAGAATCATTATAAAGGGGGACAAAATTGCAAATTTTTCCACAACTTTGACTTGCTCCCGCAACTTTATAGCAACAAAATGCCTAAAAACATTGCAACTTTCATCACAATTTTTTTAGAAAAGCTGCCGCAAAATCAGGCATTTTAGGCCACAACAATCTCAATAAAGGCCAGCGAGTGACTGCTATATACTGTATATATAGTAATATATAGTTGTAATATATAAAAATAATATATATTGTGTTAGATTTTTGCCAAATATGCCTTAGAGTGTCTACAGTACACTTCCTAACACATTATTATTTTATGGTTTTATTTCAAATATTTAATCATTTAAGATCATCGCATTCTTGTGGTGCCTATTTAGTATTTTTAATGCCCAATTTTACATTAAAAGGCTGAAAGATAATTATAAAAATACAAATTAATAAAATATATTAAACTACAACATACAAATCAATACATTCAGTAAAAAAGCTATTCACATCATAGTTATGAACAATTTGTTCATTATAAACTACTTTTTTTGTGGTTAAATTAATATTTTACCTTCTATGTTTGCCTGCTTTTCGAAATGTAACACATTATTACAATTTTGATTACATTGTCCTTCGTCATCGTATGTACCTACATATATAAACATACATTATATGTTTGGCTCATTATATACACAACCTCTTCCCCCACAAAAAGTAACCATAGCTTATATGGAGAATCACTTCACCCCTAATAAAGAAAACTAAATGTTAAAATCTTACATCTTAAATAAAAAATTAAATCCACAGTGTGTTTCCTCATATGTACCTCACATGTGTGTGCATGTGTGTGTGTGCACTTTTCCCTTCGTCTGCAAGTCAAGTCTTCATCTCCAAATGCATTAGCGTTCCACACACAGACAACATATCTATTTCCTGCGGCGGATCAGACAGCCAACCTTCCCATCAGGCCGTGCAACGCGATCCCGGAAGCTGCCGGAATCCGATAGGACAGAAATAGCCATGTAAAAAGGAAAGGCCGAGTGAGGAGTGGGGGCAATAAGCAGATTCTCTACAGCTGCTGAGAAAATTTTTTGGGAAGACATAAATAATGTAAAATCACACATTCTGGTTCAGACTGCAGCTGTGTTTGTGTGTTTATGCAGTAACATGTAAGTGCAGAGATTTGAGGATCAGTCGAGTGTGATGAATGATGTTCTTGGGAATTGTTAGCGATCTGCAATTGCAGCTTTGGTAATTACTCCACGACGAGAATTTTTGTTTTTCTAAACAGTTTATACCTCTTTCAGTTACAAGAGATGAGAGAAATGGATGGTAATTTGATGGAGAGATCATCAGAATCAGACATTTATTGTCAATTAGCAAAATCATGGTAGCATAACGGTTAGGGAGTCGCCAGTTCAAGTTCCGAACCAGTAAAGGTACCACTGAGGTACTCATCAGCTAGGTACCATCCCCAAGCATTGCTCCCTGGGCACTGCCAAAATCTGCCCACTGCTCTTTCATGGATCTTTCACGGAGTTTCACAATGACAAATAATCTTAATAAATGACACGGCAGAACCTCATTCAACAGCATGCAACAGCAGGGGCGAAAACGATACTCGATCTAAAGGTCATGTTCATGTTTAAAACTGTTAAAGGTCATTGTTCAACTTGAGTTAAGTTAATCTCTCTCCCGCACTCACCACATAGTGGAGTTGGTACTAAGCACTAAATACACCGTGAGTCAAATAGGGAGCGCTGACCATGACTTTGAGTGACTTCACTGTTGCATACAAAATATACTTTAAATTCACCTATCACAACTTAAACAAGGGTATTTAAGTCATTATACTCAGGTCCAAGTCAAGTCTTTGTACTTGAGCCCAAGTCCAGTCTCAAGTCTTTGTATTCGAGTACAAGTCAAGTCTCAAGTCTTTTTACTCGAATCTAATCTCAAGTCTTTGTACTCGAGTCCAAGTCCAGTCTTAAGTCTTTGTATTCGAGTACAAGTCAAGTCTCAAGTCGTTGTACTCGAGTCCAAGTACAGTCTTAAGTCTTTGTACTCGAGTCCAAGTCAAGTCTCTGTACTCAAGTCTAATCTCAAGTCGTTGTACTCGAGTTCAAATCCAGTCTTAAGTCTTTGTACTCAAGTCCAAGTCAAGTCTCAAGTCTTTTTACTCGAGTCTATCTCAAGTCATTGTACTCGAGTCCAAGTCCAGTCTTAAGTCTTTGTACTCGAGTCCAAGTCAAGTCTCAAGTCTTTTTACTCGAGTCTAATCTCAAGTCATTGTACTCGAGTCCAAGTCCAGTCTCAAGTCTTTGTACTCGAGTCCAAGTCAAGTCTCAAGTCTTTGTACTCGAGTCTAATCTCAAATCATTGCACTCGAGTCCAAGTCCAGTCTTAAGTCTTTGTACTCGAGTCCAAGTAAAGTTTCAAGTCTAAGTTTAGTCTCAAGTCTTTGTACTCGAGTTCAAGTCCAGTCTTAAGTCTTTGTACTCAAATCCAAGTCAAGTCTCAAATCTTTGTACTCGAGTCTAATCTCAAGTCTTTGTACCCAAGTCCAAGTCAAGTCTTGCAAATATGCAACTATCAGAACAGTCAGTATTTCATTATTTGACAGATCACTGTCATGCAACACAAACTTAATTAACAAAGCACTCCCAAAGTTTTGTAAAAGCCAAAATGTTTAGAAGAACAAAAGGACAAATTTTGCCTTAAACACACAAACAAAACAGAGGCAGACAAACCGAGTACACAAAGCGTCGGTTATTTGTATTCGGGTTTGGATGGTGAAAATGGAAAAAGAAAATAAATCTTATTTTCCTCTGCATATGGATGCCTTGATAACAACAAAATCCATCTGGTTTATTGTGAGCCAATTAGGGAAGATTTTTATGGAAGCACTAAACTGGAGCTCGACCACAATGAACGGACATGTGTTAGCAGCATCATTTAAAAAACACAAGCCGTCATTAGTGCTGCAAACCATTTAAATGCAGTGTGGATCACACTCATCTACGGCATCTGTGTGGGCGGAGGTTGGTATTGTGAGCTCAGATTTCAAACTCTAACTGTGATTGCTGGGTGCTGGCCAAAATTAAAGTCACCTCAACTATATACACAACTATACAGAGAGAGGAGACGATGTGGCTCCAGTTTCCGTAGAGTACCAAAAACACCTATAATATACAAATATAAATAAAGAAATGCGTGAAAGTGAGTGAGTTTGTCATTGTTAACACACCACATTACACCCAAACCTGCATTTGACCCATCCATGAAAGTGCAGTGAGCAGCTGACATGGGGACCAGTGCTTGGGGACGGTACCTTACTCATGAGTACCTTAATGGTACCTTTACCAGTACAGGATTCGAACCAGCGACCATCCAATCACGGGGTGAACACTCTAAACTTTACACTACAAACTAAACTTTTTTTTGCTAAATTTTGCTTTTACATTTATAGCATTTAGCAGACGCTCTTATCCAGAACGATGCCAACTTTCCTCATTTCGGTGGCAGTCTCTCTAGGACAACTTGGGGTTAAAGGGACCCAATGGTGGGACCCAATAGTTGACAAATTTGTGGTTTACAATTTGCATATTAATAATAAGATATTGTGGATAGCTCTCCATTGAGGAGAGCTGTTCTACTACCTTTATGTTTAGCCCGTTCTTGTTGTGAGCAAATTTTTCTTACACTTTAGCAGCATTTATCAGCATGCTTCATCCTTTCTTAAGGCCCTGTACACACGCAGCTGGGTATTTATAAGAACTGTTATTTTTTATGCGTAAACTGAGGTTTGAGTCACTAAAACAAGCCGAAATGGAAATTTCGGAAAACTCCGGCTTTAGTGTCTAGGTGTGTGCAGGAAAATCAGAGTTTTAGGTTCGCAGTGTCATAAGTGCGTGACAGGAAATGCGTTGATGTAAGGTGTGCGAGGTTTATTTATGTTGAAGACGTGAAGATGGATACTGTGAGAGCGGCGATTCAGAGCAGCAGTCCATTTCCAGTGTTCTTATTGGCTGTAGCTCGGCAGCGACATATACTAACCAAAATCCAGAGATCCAGTCGGACTGGTGGCAAATTAGTTTGATCATATTTTTGTTCACGGATCACGTTAGCCATTTGCCGATCAAACGTAGCGCATAAAAGACAGCAATTAAAAAATAACCTTAAAATTGTCGTGTGAATAAGACTTTGAAAGAGCAACACACCATTGATGCGACTGACTCCGCCTCGTTTTAATATCACAAAGATATGCATAATTACAATACAAATCTTGCCAGTGAACAAGGATAAAAATCAAACAGAAAATAATTCTCCATCAATCATAACTGAGGTAAAATGTTTAATTAATCATGATATTGATTTGATGTCAGCACCTTATTGGATCATCCAGCCCCTTGACAGTGAAACAGCCGTTTAAGCCTTTATTGGGGCGTCTCACCCCCCGTCGTCTGCAGCTAATGGCTCGGAAAATCCGGCTCTCTTTAAACAGCAGTGAGAACAGCAGTTGGGGACGAGGCCACGAAATCATTGCCTCCGGCCCGTCTTAATCAGGGGGAGTTTCTCACACACACACACACACACCCACACACACATACAATCAGCTTTTGATCTGCAACGTACATCCAAAAAAAGAGAACGCATCACTAGGGCAGACAAGGCAAGGTGTCTAATATTGAACCAGGACTGACCCTCATTTGCCTATCTTGATTGCTCATTTGCAGAAAGCAATTACAAATTAATTAAAATTCCACAAACATCAAACCGGCTTCCCAAAAAATCGACGCGTTCCTTCATTTACATTTTATAGATGGAGCCACGGGGAGTGAGCTGGCCACAAATAACCAGGCTAAATCCCGGAGTGGGGCAACTCCACAAAAAAGATTAAAGATCAAACAGATTTGGATCTTAAAGTCTAATATAATAAATCATAACAATACTGTGCAAATATGCGGCGTAAAACACTGTGATTCAACCAAAAAGGGAGGTCAGTACCTATACTAATAACTGGGGCAAACGTTAGCTACTATTAGTAGCTATTAACTGGTAATGAACAGTAATTACTATTACTTTTGAATTCAGCAAAATTGTCATTTTATTGTTCACTATTAAAGTTGTAATGAAGAGTAAAGTAACGCAATTACAGTAATGTCACGCACACTGCATCCGGTTCGGGAGGTATAAAAGGAGTCATTCTCTCGCGGCGCATCGCTCAGTCATTGAGTCAACCTGGCCCAATTCCGAGTCATTTCGGCATTAACTGTGAGTACTTCAGTTATTTGGTTCATCTCCTCGATTGAGTGTGTGTCTGTTAGAACGCAGATTCTTGTGGGAATCCTTGCTCTTTGCGTGAGAGAGTTCTTAGATCAAAGCTTCCATCCGCGTTTGGGTTAACCGCCACGCTACAAGGGCTAACGGCTAACGGTTAGCATTTCTGCCAAATTCTAACCAGATCACTGACAAATGTATTGCTTTCTGCTGTAACGCAGTAACACTAATACATTTTCAGTAATATTTAACACATTTTTTATTAACACAACTTACAACACAATTTAGCACAAAAAAATTCACAAACACCGCAAGACTGTTGGCACAAGATTGGGTGAGTAAAAGTTCTATTTCCTACAGAGTGTATGTCTACAGTCATTACGCTACACCTCATCGCCCTCCTCTGGATAAAGAATGAACTGCACTTGTAGCTGCATTGTAGCTACACTTTAATGTGTATAATACCTTTGTTGCAAATTTTATTCTGAATACAACAGTGAAAGAATTTTGAAAATCAGTCAACATTTGCCAAAGCAATGGTACTTTTTTGGACCCACAGTGTAGACACATTCGATGTTGTGCAAAAAAAATGTCCTAAAAATAATTTTAGCTAAAGTGTAACAGAACAGTATAAATGAGTTTTACATGCCTCTTCATATGAGTAAAGAAAAGTTTAGCAAAAACACAGTTTAAAAAATCCTTTTGCAGACTTTAAATCTCATCTCAGCGCTCTTAATAAAATTCCCATAAGATTCCAGCGACGTTCCGCTTTCCTCCTAAAAACCCCAGCTGAATATCTTCAGAATCTCGTAAGAAGGTCGCGGCAGCGTTGAAGTCAAGAGAAAATAATCCATTATAAATGAGCCGTAGGAATTACAGCTCATTGCCGCAATCTCACTCCCATCGCTAAGCAGCAGCGCTGTCAATCAGACATTGACACTTGTATTTATAGCTGAGCGGTAAGTCACCTTTCATGGCTAAAGGCTAACTTCAAGCATTTCTCTACGGAGAGGGAAATGACGGCTTGTCAAGCTATAAAACTAGCAGCTGTTAGCATTCCTCTGACTACCAACAAAACTATGATCTTTCATAAAAAATAGAGGAGAATCGATGCAGGAAATGACATGGCCCTCACCACAAACAGGAGTTTCAAATACAACGTCCATAAAAATATTTGAGTGACTTTTTTGCGGTGGCTTAAGTACGAAATCCACCTCCTCAGTCGGGGGGATCCGACTTTCCGAGGCCAAGTCTTTGGAAGTCAGAGACCCCCAGTGTCCCCCATAATTTAAACCTTTGTTAGTGCGAACATTTGTTTCCTGCATTCTCATTGGCTGTAGATCGCTAGTATCTAGATATTTGGTCAAAGTTAGCGACTGCGTGGGGAGCTTGTTCACGTCTTTGCAGTGTTTACATTTAGCTATTGTCGATTGAAAGTAAAACAGTGATTATTTATTTGTCATTGTGAACACACTGCGGCACAGCACACACTGCACCACAACGAAATATGACCTCTGCATTTGACCCATCCATAAAGCAGCAGTGGCCAGCTTGTATGGTCAGTGCCCGGGGAGCAGTGTTTGGGGAAGGTACCTTGCTCATGAGTACCTCAGTGGTCTGAGATTCGAACCTGCGACCTTCTGATCACGGCAAACATTGCGCCATCGACTGATTGCTGATTGAATGTGGAGTTGGGCATGATCGCAGACTTTTGTTGGTGACTCAAAAACAAAAATATGTAGAGGCTTTTGTGAGAGCTTTTAGCAATCGTTATTGAGTATATGTTTAGTAAACAGTAAGTGAAACGCATGCACATGTAGAAAATGTAAAAACGCAATAAAATTTCTCTGAACTGAAGATGCCTTTCAGGTTAAAGGTGAAACATCTTCAGGAACCTAAAACAAATCTGCCTTCATGGATGACGAGAACCCACAAACCTCTCAGTGTGTAATTTTGACTGATTGCGACCACCATTGGTTTTATCGAATATGTGGGGAGGAGGAGTGTTGCTGCAGAAGCTCTAGTTTGAAACAGCAGGTGTTCCAAGGTGTCTGTTTATTTGTCTGTCTATGTTTTAGTCGCTCCAACAGGTCCAGGTGGGATTTCTCACCGTCAGGATGTTGGATCGCTTCTGCCGCAAGTTTGGGTCGAAAGCCAAAGACAGATGCGCTGCCTTCTGTGGCATCCAAGCCACGTTTCTCTTGTAATCAATATTGCATCTCAGAACCCAAGCCTCTATCCGGAACCCGGGCGTGGGGTCGCCAGTGAAGGTCACAGACATAAGCACCGGCGGAATAATAAGTTTCTGGTATTTAAATCCAGTTATGCGGAAATGATGAGGTTCTCCGTTGGGAACGAGACCCTGTGGGAAACTGCAATTACCTGCTGAACCTGAACTTTGCTGTGTCAAGTGGAAAGAGCAGTTTCTCTATCTCCTACTCTATCATTGTCATATAGGCTGGTCCTTATCAAACAGGAAAAAATATTATTTATACCATTTCATGTTCTGTTTAAACTGAATTGAAACAAATTGTAGCTGCACATGGTTTTGAAATATACCTAACAAAATGTTAGCTTTCCATAGTAATGAACTTGTAGCTTTAAAAAGGAACAGTAGAGTAGCGTTACTTATCCAAAATAGTATATTTAAATAGTAGCTTTACATAGTACTGAACCTGTAGCTTCACATAGTACTGAACCTGCAGCTTCACATAGTACTGAACCTGCAGCTTCACATAGTACTGAACCTGTAGCTTCACATAGTACTGAACCTGCAGCTTCACATAGTACTGAACCTGGCAGCTTCACATAGTACTGAACCTGTAGCTTCACATAGTACTGAACTGCAACAGCTACACAGTACTGAATTACCTTCACACAGTACTGAACCTGTAGCCCCTACACACAGTGCTGAACTATAGCAGCTCACATAGTACTGTGAACCTGTAGCTTCACATAATTACTTTGAACCTGTAGCTTCATGTACTGCCTATGGCTTCATAGTACTGCTTTCTAGCTTCACATAGTACTGCACCTGTAGCTTCACATAGTACTGCACCTATAGCTTCACATAGTACTGAACCTGTAGCTTCACATAGTACTGCACCTGAAAGCTGCATAGTACTGCCTGTGGCTACATAGTACTGAACCTTCACATAGTACTTACTGCACCTAAACTACATAGTACTGACCTGTAGCTTCACATAATTACTGCACCTATAGCTTCACATAATTACTGCACCTATAGCTTCACATAGTACTGCACCTGTAGCTTCATAGTACTGCACTAGCAGCTTCACATAGTACTGCACCTGTAGCTTCATAGTACTGCACCTGTAGCTTCACATAGTACTGAACCTGTAGCTTCACATATGCACTGCATAGCAGCTTCACATAGTACTGCCTGTAACTACATAGTACTGAGCCCGTAGCTTCACATAGTACTGAACCCGTAGCTTCACATAGTACTGAAACTGTAGCTTTAAATAGTACTGAACTGTAGCTTTATGTAGTAACAAAATAGTGTTTTAACATAGCTTTACATAGTAAAGAAACTGTAGCATTACATAGTAACAAAGTAGTGGTTTAACATAGTAATTTCATAGTAGATTTACATAGTCCTGAAACTGCAGATTTACGTAGTACTGAACCTGTAGCTTTACATAGTAACAAAATAGAAGCTTAGTAGTTAAATAGTAGATTAATATCCTTTTGAAACTATGACTTTCTAAATATGTAGCTTTAGATAGTACCAAAACTGTATCTTTAGACAGTAACAAATTGGTGGCTTTAAATAGTACTGAAAATGTAGCTCTACATAGTACCAAAATAGTGGCTTAACACAACTTTACAGCGTACTGAAACTATGGATTTACATTCTACTAAAAACGTAGCTTTAGACAGTAACAAAATAATGGCTTAAAATATTAATGAAAAAGTAGCATATTAAAAATAATATAGTTAAGTATAAAAGATACAAGACCACTGCAACACTGTAGTTCTGGTGAAAAAAAACAAGAGTAGTTTCTGTTGCGCTGCAAGCCTTACTGGATGGAAAATCAAAGCATGTTTCAACATCCATGGCATCGCAGCACGAGGTTTAGCTACACCACGGCTCAGTTGGAGAGCAGGATTTTATTTGAGTTGATGCTAATGCAGCTAAGGGCAGATAAAAGCGAGCATCTGCTTTTACCTCAAGTCACCCGTGTATGCGTACCATTGCTACAGCTCCCACCATTCCACATTCCTATCGATCGGATCGATCCCCCTGCACTCAGCTCGGCTTCTGACTTCAGACGCGAACGGACAGTTCAGAGCCTTCGGGGAGACGTTCTGTGTGCTACAGGCAGAAAATACAGCGCTAATATTACAGCGCTAACGCTACGAGAAGTCCCCATTAGACTGACTTCATTGGCAGGCGCGTTAGCGTATGAGGTCAGGCCGCTGACTGATCTCTCAGAGGCAGATTAGAGGATGATTTATTAAAAAGGTCAAAATGTATTTTGCCTCAAGGTTGAACAGTTAGTAGAGTTTAGGAAGCAGGGCACGGTCATCAGAGACCTGTGTTCTTATTCAACTTGTGATGTTTAAATAATGTTAATATGTTATTTGCTAAAGTACATTATGTTAGTTGCTAATGTTCACTATGTTAGTTGCTAATGTACATTGTTAGTTGCTAATGTACATTATGTTAGTTGCTAATGTTAGCTGCTAATGTTCACTATGTTAATTGCTAATGTTCACTATGTTAAGTTGCTAATGTTCACTATGTTAAGTTGCTAATGTACACTATGTTAAGTTGCTAATGTACACTAAGTAAGCTGCTAATGTACACTATGTTAAGTTGCTAATGAACACTAAGTAAGTTGTTAATGAACACTAAGTAAGTTGCTAATGTACACTAAAGTTAGTTGCTAATGTCAGTTGCTAATGTATACTAAGTTAGTTGCTAATGTACACTATGTTAGTTGCTAATGTTCACTATGTTAGTTGCTAATGTTCACTATGTTAAGTTGCTAATGTACACTATGTTAAGTTGCTAATGTACACTATGTTAGTTGCTAATGTTAGTTGGTAGTGTTCAATATGTTAGTTGCTAATGTTCACTATGTTAGGTTGCTAATGTTCACTATGTTAAGTTGCTAATGTACACTATGTTAGTTGCTAATGTGTACTATGTTAGTTGCTAATATTAGTTGCTAATGTGTACTATGTTAGTTGCTAATGTTAGTTGCTAATGTATACCAAGTTAGTTGCTAATGTTAGTTGCTAATGTACACTAAGTTAGTTGCTAATACTAGTTGCTAATGTACACTATGTTAGGTGCTAATGCACACTGTTAGTTGCTAATGTACACTATGTTAGTTGCTAATGTTAGTTGCTAATGTACGCTAAGTTAGCTGTTAATATACACTAAGTTAGTTGTTAATTTTAGTTGCTAATGTACACTATGTTAGTTGCTAATGTTCACTGCTTTTGGGAAACACACACCAGGTCTCTAAACACCAGGTATATGTGACTGCTGCCAACTACCATTTTTGGAGTCTTTTCACCAAAGTTTAGTTTATAACGTTCCTGTAGCAGATCAAAACTGATAGATTTATTTCTCACTTGATTCGGTAAAAGAAAACACATCAGAAATCATTTTGTTTTCAAGGCAGAGAGCAAATCATCCATGGCCATTTTAAATGACATTTCTGTCATCAGTGTAGACTCTGGAGATTGCTGCTTTCTGGAGCATAGCAGTTTGTTCTGCGCTTATGGTGTCGTTACTGATTTATCTCCACTAGCTGTATTCCCCAGAAAATCAGATGCTTTTTGCTGCTTAAAACATCTAGCACAAGGCTGAGTGTGCTGTAGTTCTGGTACTTTTGGATAGTGACCTCCTCCTCCTCCATTCCCAAAGTGCCAATGTCAGATTGGGAATATTCTGGGTGTTGTTCACCCTCCTCACCACTATAGTGATATTTTGCTCTAGACAATTTTTAACAATTTAACAAAATATTTATGCAACATTTAACAATATTGTTAGCGATGCAAGAAAATAAAAGAATCATATCAGAATCAGACGATAATTGGGAAAGATAGCACTTGTGCCAGGCATGTCCGAAGTCCACGGTGGGAATTTATACGACCCATGCCTTCTGTCTTAAAATATATGGCGTTATTTTGTGCCAAAATTCTGAGCATGTAACAGAACGTTTGCAATCTCGTCTTCATGCGCTGAACGTGTGACTAAATTAATTGCGTGTTTGCTTCACTTAGCGGATGTGAGCTCGCACATGGGCTGTGTCCCAAGCCGCGTACTACTGCACTTAGTAGTATGGTAGGTAAGGCGCTTTAATTATACTTTTCTCTGTGGTAGTGCGCATCACAGGAACTAGCCGGGGGTGTAGCTTTACGGCTCTCTAGACACTGGGTAGTGCACATGGAGTATTACACGTGCCCTATTTGACTTGGTACACTCCATAGGGTGGCAAGTGACTTTTTTTTTTTATGTTGTGCACTATGCTGGAAATGCTCCGCCCTCACTCCATTCTGCTTTCATGCTTGCTAGACTTGGTGCCGTGTTAGAAATAGGGCTGGGTATCGTTGCTGATTTCCTGAATCAATTCGATTCCAATTCACAAGGTCATGATCTGATTCAATTCTCGATTCGATTTGATTCGATATCGATTTATTTAGAGATTTCTTTGCCTCAATACTAGTTTTGCTTGGCTATAAAATAACTTGTTTTAAAACCGAAGTGTTGCCAAACATCGGCCTTTAGGCCAGACGGTGATTTGAGCGGAGCAGCTTCAGCCATGGCTCTATTTGGTTTCGGTTTTGCCAGTCTCACGTTTTTATAGCTCTTCTTGCATGGTCGCGAGAAGTAGTGCATAGCCGCAGGAAAAGATTGATCAGCGAATTTTTTGAATCGATATCGTATTTTCCGAACGAGAATCGATGTTGATTGGTGAATCGATTTTTTGAACCCAGCCCTAGTTAGAAATGTCAGTGTTATGGCGTTACTGTTGTGCCAAAATTCTGAACATGCAGTGGAACTTTGGCAATATCTTGTGTTTATGCGCTCACCCTTAACTCTACCTTCCTCATTATCGGTATGAAAATATTGCCAACGGCTAATAATTCCCTTATTGTGCATTTCTAGTAAATATTCTGTGTCGGAGCATCTGCATAAAACTTGTGTGCACAGGCGCTGGCTAGTTTACAAGTGTGTGTGTGTGTGTGTGTTTGGTGGAAGTTGGACGTTCCAAGTTATTTATCAGTGTCAAGACGACAGATGATGCAAAGCTCCGAATGCGGCTGCTGCCGGAAGATGGGCAGATAGCAACAAGCTGATATGTCCCGAGCCAAACGGAGCAGACTCAACACCCACACCCACACAGACACACACACACACACACACTTGTATTATTATTTTTGTGAGGTCCCTCTAGACCTTCTAGTAAATAATACTAGAGCTACTCCAAACTCTAACCTCAGTAAACAAAAGCAAATCTTCTTCTTTTAGGCCCTGCCCACACGGGTGTAGGGCATCAATTAGGCGTTTTTCTGACGTTTGTGGTGTCATGTGAACGCGGACTGAACCGCTCACTGGAGTGAATCAGAACATCCACACGGGTGTTCAGTTGGCTGTACGTTTAGGTGGCGTCAAATAAACACTATGCAACATTTTCTTGGTGTCAAGAAAATGACGGTGTTTTCTACCGAAATCCCAATGAACGCAAAGAAAACCTTGTTATTGTGTTTATACGGCGTTCAGTTGACGTTCTGGAAGACCGAATATGTTCTCATACGAGAAATGCAGAAGAAACAGCGTTCTGAAAATGTGCGAGTTTCTGCCCAGCTGGATCGATGTTGATGTTTTTTTGCTTCCCGTTTACGTCACCATATCAAGGCTCGGTTTTAGTGAAGCATAGCAATCCCTTTTCCAAATAAAGCAGAAAATTAATTTAAAAATATTTACTCTTTGTTGGGACTTGTCCTCAAAGACCATAATGTCCCTAAAAAGCATGAAAAACTGACAAATCCAATCTTATAGGGCATGTCCAAGTCCTCATAAACCCCTAACTATGTATATAAACACACACACACACAAACACACGCACACACAGAGCATGGCTTGTTAGTAGACCCTCGGAGGAGGAACACACTCTTTAACAGTGTAAACACATAAATAAATAGATTTTGGATGCAGGATTATGGCTCGGCGGCTTGCAGCGCTGATGAAAAGAACAGTTGAAGCGACTCGTGTTGACTCGTTTGGGAATAGCAGCAGGCGTTTTGCCAAAAACTGCCCCAACTCTCCTACTAAACGACCCCTTCTCTGGTTTTTTAGGGCACCAGCTGCCATTGGCACGTGTTGGTGGACACAAACAACAAACCACACACACACACACACACACACAGCAAAAACAAAACTGCTTTAAATTGCGTACTCGTAGTAAATTACACTCAAAAATCTGACAAACTGAATGAAAATGGGCTTTTATTTGCAGCAATAACTGAGTCAATATTCATTCAATTAACTAGGAGTCGACAGATTATCGACAATATTATTATTATTATTATTATCGGTATCAATAATTTTTAAATACTTTCTTCTTTCTGCTCATCCCTCCTTCCTTCTTTCCATCCTTCTTCCTGCCCTATATTCTTTCTATCTGTCTGTGCATCCACTCTTCCTTCCTTCTTTCCGCTCATCCATCCTCCCTTCCTTCCTTCAGCCCTTCTTTCTTATTTTAGCCCTTTTTTCCTTCCTTCCTTCCTTCCTTCCTTCCTTCTCCCTGCCCTTTCTGCTCATCTTTCCTTCCCTCCTTCTTTTCTCCTGCCTGCCCTTCCTTCTTTTTGCTCATCTATACATCCTTTGTACCTTCCTTTCACTCATCCTTCTTTCTGCTAATCCTTCCTTCCAATCTTTATTCCTCTGTTCCTTCCTTCCTTCATTCCTTACTTCCTTCCTTCCATCCTTTGTTTCTTATCATTTGCCCTTTCCTTCCTCCTGCCCTTCTTTCTTTCTGCTCATCCGTCCATCCTTCTTTGTGCCCTTTCTTCCTTCCTTCAGCCTGTCTGCCAATCCATCCGTCAATCCTTCCTTCCTTCTTTCTGCTTCTGCTCATCCTTCCACTCATCCTTCCCTCCTTCCTCCTGCCATTCCTTGCTTCTGCTCATCCCTCCTTCCCTCTTCTTCCCAGCTGCCCTTTCTTCTTTCAGTTCATCCTTTCTTCCTGTCTGTTTTCCTTCCTCTGCATTTGACCCGTCTGTGAAGGAGCAGTGGCCAGCTTTTTGGCAGCATCCAGGGAGCAGCGCTCGGAGCACTTTGCTCATGAGTACCTCAGTGGTACCTTTACCGGTTTGGGACTTGAACCAGCGACTTTCCTATCACAGGGTCAACTCCCTAACCATTATATTACCCACTGCCTATAGACAAACTTGTGTATGGCTCCCATGTCCGACGCTAAAGTCTCTAGCAACTTGGTGCCATGTGAGAGTGAATTTAAATGTAAATATGTTAAGCACAATGACATCACCTAATGAGATACCATCACATTTAACGATCTGAAACTATAAATAACATAACTCTGCAGAACTGAGTCCTCACTGAGAAAAGTCACGATTGAGTTACAGAAAACATCACGTGCTGCTATAGATCCTACTCTCATTTAAACAAAACAAAAGACCATCACGGATGTTCCATACGACCTGCAGCTCCGAGAGAGAGAGAGACTCAGCACACGCACATCCTCCCTACTCTCCATGGCAACGGGAGGAAGATCTCCTCCTCAGCATCCAGAGCACACACACAAACGCAATCACACACACACACCCTGGTATACCAGCATGTAGCAGGGCCAAAACACTGATTAGAGCTTTACGTTTGAACTCCTGCCATTAGGCATGCAGGTAGAGAAAAAAGGGAAGAAGAAGAGAAGAGCGATGAAGAGATGCAGAGATGCATAATCTCCCTCTCTGATCAGTTTCAGCGTGACGAGCCGCTCAGGAAGCTCACACTCCGCCGAGCAAAAACCACAACAACTTCACACTCACACGCGAGATTACACTCTTATTATGGAAATCCCATCAAGTATGCAAATCGTGTGTGTGTGTGTATATGTGTGTGTGTGTGTGAGGGAGAGAGAGAGGGAGAGATTTTTTCTTCCAGTGCATGAAGTCAGACATCTAATTCAGAATCAGGAACAGAAAGTTGACTTAGTTCCGCTCATCCTTCTTTCCACCTGTCCTTCCTTCATTCCTTCCACCTGTTCTTGCTTCCATCCTTCGTTCACATCCTTTATACTTTCTTTTTCTCTCTCCCATCCTTCCCTCCTTTGGCTCCTTCATCCTTCTTTTTATTCTTTCCTTCTGCTCATCCTTCCTTCCTTCTTTCTGCTTATCCTTCCTTACTTCCTTGTGCTCAACCTTCCTTCCTTCTGTTCATCCTTCCTTCCTTCTGCTCATACTTCCTTCCTTCCGCTCATCCTTTCTTACGTCCTTCTTTGTGTTCATCATTTGTGACCCGCGTCGGAAGTCGGCGTTCTATTTATTTAGATACAGGCCAATTATGTTGAAAAACATCAAAAATCTAGATTTTTCTTTCTTGGAGACAAGATTAATTTTGAAGACCTTTTCTTTCATATAAGACCAAAAAATAAAAATCGATATTTTTGATGTTTGTCAACATAATCGGCCCGTATCTAAATAAATAGAACGCCGACTTCCGACTCATTACGGCAGATCGGGTCACATTTGTCCTTCCTTCAGTCTGTCCATCTACCCGCTCTTCCTTCCGTCTTTGACTTTCCTTCTTTTATTCTATAAATATCTAGTTAACTTGAATCTAAATATACACACTCACAGGAATGATCAGAGCATATTTCACAACATGAAGTGTGTGTGATAAATAAAGAATCTTGAACACACACGCACACACACACACGCGCACACACATCAGCATGGGCTCCACCACGCCCAGTGCTTTAGCATGCACACTTACATATACCGAGGCTTGTTGTGTTCAGGGGGGAAAAAAAAAATCACACGCCTCCATCAATCAGCATCTCCATCAGGAGAGAAGGTGGAGCGCTGAGAGACAAATTACACCTCGTTTCCCTCCATCGCTCCTTCCATCACTCGTCTCTCTCCATCACTCCCACACCTCCACTCCCTCCATCTCTCGCTCGTCTGTCCAGCGTTCAGTCCACCACTGTGCCGCTGAATAACAAATAGCAGCAGGTGGAAATAGAATCAGAAGCCTGATCACCTTCACACTCTCACCTCTTTTCTTCATTCTACCCATCCGCCCGTTCACCCTTCCTTCCTTCCTTCCTTCTTTACTTCCATCTTGCTTACCCTTTTTTTCAGCCAACCACCCACCAGCCCTTCCTTCCTTCACTGCTGTACATACTTTTTAGTAGCGAGTGAAGCAACATCTGTTTAATACTCTATTTAATTCTCTAGAAGCTCTCTGTACACGCCAGCGTTCTGGACACAGGAACCCAAACATCCTTCAGGAGTTATTGGATTAGAACTAAATCTGGTGTGAAATATAATCGGTCTAATAATGTTGCTCAGGTCAGATTCAGAGCAGGAGTCCGCTGTGTGAGGGTGTGTTGACTTCTCGTATATGCCCAACATGATTTATTAAACAGTAATTTTTAAGGCAACAGAGAATATTCAATGTTTATTCTCTAAAGTGATGCTTGTTAAATTGAAAATTTTGAGTTAATTTACTTTATACTAATACATTTTACGCACTAAATGAAGGTCATATTGAGTCAGTATTGGTGCCATTCTGGCATGTAGTTCTCCTCTAGGCCTCTAGAGGCCGCTGTTTTGTTTGTTTGTCTTTTTCTACAGTATAGTTTTCTTGCCTAAATTTAAATCAGAATACTTTGTTAATCTCTGAAATTAAGTTGCATTAGAATTAGAAATAAAAAAATTACAATAAACCTTGCTATTAATTAATTACCAAGAAAATACATTATATATTTATTAAGGATGCCTCTATAAATAAATACACATATATAAATGGTGTGCGGTTTACCTAAAAAGCACATTTCTTCACCCGTTTGTCCCTCTGCAGGTCTCATTTACCTGGGCTGTGTGTCTATTTTGGCTTGCATCTTTGTTGGTTCATGTGTATTGTTTCTCCTCATGTTGATGTGTTCGTGTGGATTTCGGGTCAGAGACCCGGTGGCTCAGTTGTTCTCGTTTCTCTTTTGTTTCCTCTGTGTAAACAAATCCGAATATAAACTCTCAATTGCATCCCGCATCTCGATGCCTCGTCCCTTCTCCCTACTGCATGTGTGACAGTAATAATTTTGCTGGAACAAAACATTGAAGAAAAAATGTTGAAGTTTTACTGGGAAGAATCTTGTTGAGACCGAGGCTACCTAGAAATGTGACAGCAGGTTAATGCAGAAATTTACCGTAGTTAACTGGCAAAATCGAAATATTTTTTTCTGAGTTGGACAAAGCAATATTTCAGCCTTAATATGTGGTGTTGCATCAACAGTTCTGGGGTGTGTTTCACAAGAGTATAATTGCTAACTAGGGTAGCAACGAACACAGTGCACATTAGCAACGAACACAGTGCACGTTAGCAACGAACAGTGTACATTAACAGCTAGCATAGCATACATTAGCAACTAATATAGAGCATGTTAGCATCTAACATAGAGCATGTTAGCATCTAACATAGCACATGTTAGCATCTAACACAGCACATGTTAGCATCTAACACAGCACATGTTAGCATCTAACACAGCACATTAGCATCTGTATGTTAGCAACTAAAGGTAAAACACAATCATTTTCACAAAAATATTATTGTTTATTAAAACTCTCATTGCAACCTTTTAGAAAGGCTGCCACAAAATCAGGCATTTTAGGTCAGAACAATCTCAAAAAGGTCTGTGAAATCCTGGAGGGACTGAATTGTATTTGCTCAGTTGTAAATCATTTCAAATTGCTTGTGTATGAGTTGCGTTACATAAACAAACTTGCCTTAATCTACGGAATAAAATTACCACAAATCATATTCTGTGTTCACTGTGCAGCACGTTGGTTTGTGGTCTTTTCTCAAACATGTAGAATCCCTTGATAGATTGTGCATGTGTGTGGTTTGCGGAGGGATTTTCTTCAACACTTTGCTCTCTAATTGTTTTCCCTCACAGCACTAAGTCTCTCTGCTTGCTCGCTGCCAGACTTTGGGCTTCCCGGATTTTTCCGGATCTGCCGCTTTTCCCAGTTTCGCTCGATTTCGCCTCAGCAACAACAATCCATAACGAAAGCAGGTGAAAAACACTCGCCCCGCTTCTGCAGTTTACCAAAGGCTATCTGTGAACGTCTGGGCACTAGATAAACATTACCGAGTTATTCGTCAAGCGGCGGCACTTTGAGAGCGAGATGCGCTTTGATGAATAGCGTACTTAGCCTGCGAGATGGCGAGGGGGGGAAAAAACGATGCTATGCCGGATGCGGCGTAGGTCAGGAAGCTCATTTGGAAATGTTATAGCTACAACTTGAAAAAACGTGAGGCTTCTTCTTAAGGTGGCGCAAAAAAACACAAAAGGCAAAAGCCACAACACAAATGGTAGGGTAGTTGGTAGTGTAAGAGTTAGGGCGTTCGCCCCGTGATCAGAAGGTTGCCAGTTTGAATCCCATACAGTTTTCTAGCAAAAAAGTTTCTAGGGATCTTGAAATTAATTGCATAATGGACAATTCTGCTTCAATGCAATAGCAGACAATAATCGATTAAAGTCGGCTGCCCACTAGTGGTCCATGGCGGCATTGCGGGTGGGCCGTGACATGCCGTCTACCTTCACTACTAAAATCACTTTAAAAAAATTATTCCTTTTTCATTTTTCAAAACATTTCCAGATGATTTGGGCATCTTATGAATAAAGACGTTTGTGCAAATATCTAAAAAATAAAACAAAAAAATATTGCTTAGTCTGAGTGGTGGTTTCTGGGACAGAAGCAGTTGAAAACCCCTAAATTATATCGTAATGACATTGCTTGGTGATTTTCTGGCTATGGCATAAAAAATTAAAAAGAACATCACAGTAGCATACAATATGAAGTATTGTGGAAAGATTGATGATATGCATTGTGAAGTATTGAGATATCGTATCAAATCAAAACGTTGATCGAAACCTTAATTATAATCAAATCTAATCGTGAGACCAGTGAAGGTTTATAAGTCAATCCACTCCTCCACCCACAATAAGTCACCCAGACACCTAAGAATAACATAGATGGAACGCTGCTCACTTCCTTGATGAACAACTTCTGTCCAGATAGTTCAACTCAAATGCAAAAGCTACAGTGGAAACAAAAAAGCACAACGGAAATGAAAAATCCATTACATTACTTTCCACTTGGCAGATGTGACTTACAACAGGGAAACACATTCAAGCTTGAAACCATAGGAGTACTAGCAGTGGGTACTAAGTGCTAGGTGCAACAAAAACCTTGACATTTCGCCAACCTGACCAACTTCATGCATCTGACCTGCGACATTCAGTGTCCCGGGAGAGTGACTTTTTCCCCGGAACAGACTATTAAAAAGCAGGACAATCCTGGTAAAACCAGGACACATGGCAACTCTAGTTCTGAATTTTGGGGCAGATGGAGGCATAACAGTTAAAGCGCTCGCTCCATGATCAGAAGGTTGCTGGTAAGAATCTCGGACCAGTAAAGGTACTCATAACCAAGGTGGCTTTTGGATCGATGTTTAAAGCTTTTGTGTTCTCGTTGCAGCTTTTGCGCTGCCATTGAGCTGTCTCGGGCTCTGTATTCTTACTCCTACCGCCGTGTTCACGTTGCAAAGGCTATAGGCAGAAACATGTCTGGAATAACGAAAGTTCTGGCTTGGATTTTACAGGCGGTGAGTGGATGTCTGGAATCGTCGCTTCTGCAAAAAAATGCAGTCATGCTGATGAGGGAAGTGGGGGAGGGACGAAAGCTGCTTTATTACGTTTCGTTGACTGACTGTTCTTGATCAAAACTGCCTCCGCGCTGCAAATCTGCTGCCGAATTCGGGGTAATATGAGGTGTATCGGTGAGACGACCTACTGCTGCTGCTGCTCCGCCGTTATTCAAACCCAAACCCGATCCACCGGCCATGTGACCTCGTCCCCTCAATGATATTACCTTGAAATTGGGTGGCCGTGTTGCCGCTTGGTTGAAATTGGCTTTTAAACCGCATTTCAACATGTTTGCAATTGCATCAGACGACTTGGAAAACGTATGGTGATGACATTTCCAACCAAACTGGAATTTTGATGATCAAACGGCACATTTCCAAGTTCACAGGATGCATGTCATACATAAAAGCGCACCACTCTGGCTCGGAAGTTGTAGCGCGCTTTGATTTTACATTGTATAATAAGGTTTATGTCTGGTAACAGTGTTGTTGAAGTGTTTGCTGGGCAAATACAATGAGGCACTTGTTAATGACAATGTTTTTAGGATTGTGCAGCTTGTCTATTGAACGTGCCAATCCAACTTCAACTAGTCTACAGTCTACAGGTCTAATTTGCCAACATTTTCTTACTTTTGCTTTAAAATGTTATGAAATGTAAATTTTAGAAAGGAAGAAAACCCTATAAGTGAATATTTTGCACAACTGGGGATGTAATAAAATTTGTGCAAGACTGCTCTTCACTATTTGTGGATTCTGTTCTTATTTGTGAATAAATCTCAAATAACAAAACTTTGGTGAATGTCAATTTTTGTGAAAACTGATAAGTGAAAGATTGGTTAAAGAGGCCCAATGTTCCCATGTTCTCTCATAACACCCCATTATTATGCATTTGTCTTATATTGGCAGCCACACTTTGATTTGTACTGTTGAAAACATGCACAGTGCACACACACAGTAAACCACCACCAAATGTGACCTCCGAAGGAGTAGTAGGCAAGCGATATGGGTAGTGCCCAGGGAGCAGTGCTTGACCTTTCAAATGAGTACCTCAGCGGTACCTTTACTGGCCCGGGACTTGTAACAGGGACTTTCTGATCACAGAGCCAACTTCCTAACCGTTACGCTACCAACTGCTCTCAAGGGTCAAACACTGCTTTTAGGCTTAGAACCGACAACCACCAAGTATCTACAGACAGGGCCCAAACATATAAGGCTGGTTTCTTGCTCATGGACTAAGTCTAGTCTTGGACTAAGTTGTAGTAGCAATGGAGATTTACCATTCAAACTCCAAACTAATCTAGGACTAGGCTTAATCCTCAATTTGGCCCATAAAGTCAAGGCTAATCCAATACCAAAAACACTGAACCTCTCCCCTCTCAAATCCCCAAAACAAGTCTTCAACAATGCACTGCAATAGTTTATTTAGGATCTCACCAACAAATGTCCCAAAAAGTTTTCTTTACTCACCTTGCCTTTTGCTTCAACTAAATCCTCAAACATTTCAACAAGTGACTGGTTTTGGGATTCTGTAACACTTCAAACACATCTCATAAACCTCTCTCCACATGGTCCATGCTCACCTGACTCCATAACTCCGCCCTTCACCTTGACACCTTGAGTTCTTAAAGGTGCCACTTCATTTCCATCATACACATTATTTACCCCATACATTAATAAAGTAGTTCATTCCCATAGAAAATTTCAGCCCCATATTTAACCTCTGGTTTCTTTAGCGTTCTTTAGCGTGTTCCAGTAAACAGTTTAGCATTTTAACAATTTAATAGACATGGAATTCACTCCCACTTCTATATACTACACAGAAATTTATTTAATATATTAATTATTTAGAGTTCACTGTAAACATAAATGTAAAGCTTGAATAGTTAACTAGCTGTCTTAACCTTTATGCTCACTAGAATTGACTCATCAGGTATGATGGAAATCCTCCAGGATATTGGCGCGCCAGTAACAGGACCGGAACAGGACACCTTTGCTATAGTATGAGTGATTATTTTTCATTTTGAACACAGCACGGCACAGGACACAGTCCACCATAACAAAATGTGACCTTTGCATTTGATCCATCTGTGCGTTTTGGGAAACACACCCCAGGACTTCGACCTCACAACTTCCTAACCGTTACACTACCAACTGTCCCCCACCCCACTCTAGGACGCACCAACTCGCTTCATTTTGCCACAACAAACTCCATCACCTTAAATTACGTTTGTAAATTGACTTAGATAGCATTAATATTTGACCTACCATCAAGTGACCTGGTTTTACCATTGGCTATAGTCCCAAAATTGAAAAATTCTGACTTGTAAATGAAAGTGTGTGATTATTAGTCATTGTGAACACAACACAGCACACAGTGCACCACAAAGAAATGTGACCTCTGCATTTGACCCATCCATGAAGAAGCATTGAGCAGCTGACATGGGCAGCGGCCGGGAGGCAGTGCTTGGGGAAGGTACCTTGCTCATGAGTACCCCAATGGTACCCAATGGCCCTGAATTTGAACCGCCAACCTTCTGATCATGGTGGATCATGTTACTGTCTAGATGCAGTCAGATATGAACCTCAATTTACTCTTTAGAAAGGTAGACCAACACGATAAACTCCCCTCGTCTATATGTAGGGCCAGCTACATTTTAGTGTATCCAGCTTTTCACACTCCTCCTGTCATCCATCTTGCTCTTTCAACTCCACACGCATCTATCAATCTCCACGAAGGCAACTCCGTCTGAGCTGATACAGCATGTCATGCTACTGTGATATAATGTCACTCTTTTTGGAGACAAATATAGAACAAAGGCACAAATCTCTTCTTGTTATTTTTCTTCATTGGTTTCATTGTTTGTTTTAGGAACGCAATATCTGTCAACGTGTCTCAACAATATCTAAATAGAGCATTGTCATATGAAAATGAAATAAGACATCCAGACTCTAAAGTCTGTAACTTTTCATATTTTTGCGGAACATTTATTCTTGTAGAAAAGGCAAATTTCCTACAAAGAAACAGCTTGTTTTTCCATCCTGGGTCTCCAACTATGTGGAGCATTTGTTATATTTTTTCAGTTTTGCACAAGGTCTCCAAACCCCAAGTTATAGTCTACACTCACAAAAAGTGTGAAACTACAACACTTTCTCAATTCCCAGATTAAAATATCATGCTTAAACCATTAATTATCACAATGGATGCAGAAACATTTTATTCTCCAGTAGAACTAAATGGGGTCTAGTTGTTAGGATGTTTGCCTCAGAACCAGGAGGTCGTGGGTTCAAGTCCGTCCACCAGCCTTACCCACTTACAATAACAAAATGTTTTCGACAAGTTTGTGGCAAACTTGTGGTTATTTTGTGGCAGACAGTGGAGCTTACCAGAATGTGTTGCCACAAGTTTGCCATTGTTATCCACTAGTGGCAAACTTGCAGCAATGTTCTAGCAACAATGACAAATTTTCAATAGTGGTAAATGCATTTGCCTGTGACTTGCCAAAACAATTTGGCAGTAATGGCAAACTTGTAGTGAACTTTTGGTGACAAATTTGCAGGTGCATAAGTTTTCCACAAAGTTTGCTGGAAGTTCATCGCAAGTTTGCCACAAATCTAATTTGCATGTGAAAATATGACATTGGTGCAAATATGAGGCAATATTGTCAAAGGTTAACAGCAACTGTTTGCCAGAAGGCTAAAATCTCTGTAAGACAC
Organism: Distichodus sexfasciatus; assembly: GCA_032718565.1. Lineage (NCBI taxonomy): Eukaryota > Metazoa > Chordata > Actinopteri > Characiformes > Distichodontidae > Distichodus > Distichodus sexfasciatus. The sequence continues at coordinate 186,650 of JAVGVS010000491.1, read as the reverse complement.
ATCATTGGGTAAGCATGACCCTTAACCCCAAGTTGCTTGAGGGAGACTTACGTCCAAATTAGGGAACAGAAATCACCCTGGATAAGAATGTCTGCTAAATGTCGTAAAGGTAAGTGTACTGATACCCTTAATTTATCTTTGTACAAGGGAATCAAACATAATTACAATATTCATATTACCCAGTGAATAAAGGTACAGGTGTATTAAAGAAACAATTTTACATTTACATCAACTATTCTAAACTTTTTATATTCAGGAACAAAAAGTTTGCTTTTTGACAGTTCCTATTGGTCATGTTTTATCCTGATTGCTACTCTGCACTAATTATCATTATTTTTACTCACTTCTTATTTGTCATCTCAGTCTCTGTTTTTACACAATAAGCTTATCAAGCCATGAAATTTCTACCCATATTTCAACTGAATGATGAAAACTCAGATCTTGACACTGGTGCTGAGGAGAAGTGACAAGCCAAAACTACTGGGGTGGGCACCGGTATCATGCCAGGGTTGGGCAGTCATATGAGAGAGCAGTGTCATGGTCTGTGGGTCAGATAAGAGCGCTGTGCTAGGGTTGGTGGTCAGATGAGGGGGCTGTGCCAGGCTTGGAGGGTCTGCCAGGATTGGTGGGAGCTGTGCAAGGATTGCTGGGGTTGTATAAGGAAGCTATGCAAGGATTGGTAGGTCAGATTAACAAACTGTGCCAGAATTGGTGGGCTGAATGAGGAATCTGTTCCAGAAATGATGGGAAAATGAGGGCTGTGTTCCTAAATTGGTGGGTTGCATAAGGAAGCTGTGCCAAGATTGGAGAGTCTGATGAGGGAGCTGTGCACAGATTGTAGGGGTTGTATAAGGAAGCAATGCCAGGATTGGTGGGTCAAATGAAGAAGCTGTGTAAGGTTTGGTAGGTCAGTTGAGGAAGCTGTACAAGGATTGTTTGGTCAGATAAGGAAGTTGTGCCAGGATTGGAGGGTCTAATGAGGGTGCTGTCCAGAATTGGTGGGTCAAATAAGGCATCTGTTCCAGAAATAATGGGGAAATGAAGGCTCTGTTCCTAAATTGGTGGGTTGCATAAGGAAACTGTGCCAAGATTGGAGGGTCTGATGAGGACGATGTGCAAGGATTATTGGGTTGAATAAGGAAGCTATGCCAGGATTGGAAGGTCTGAGGAGGGTGCTATGGGATGAATAAGGAAGCTGTTCCAGAAATGCTGGGGAAATGGGGCTCTGTTCCTAATTTGGTGGGTTGCATTAGGAAGCTATGCCAAGATTGGAAGGTCTAATGAGGATGCTGTGTCAGGGATGGAGAGCTGAATAAGGACTCCAGAAATGGTGGGTAAACAAGGGCTCTGCACCAGGACTGGTGTGTCAGAAAGGGCTATTTGGTACGTTTGGTTGGTGTCAGGTAAGGGAACTATGCAAAGATGGGTGGGTCAGGGAAAGCTCTGTGCAAGCATTAGTGGGTCCAAGTTCCTAAATTGGTGAGTTGAATAAGGAAGCTGTGCAAGGCCTGGTGGATCTGATGAGGGTGCTGTGTCAGGTTTGTAAGGTCGAATAATCAATGTGTCAGAATTGGTGATCAGATAAGGGATCTGTGCCAGGATTGGTGTTTCTAATAAGGAATCTGTACCAAAATAGTAGGGTCTAACAAAGGAACTATGTCAGGATTGATGGGTCAGATAACAAAGCTGCGCCATGACTGGTGACTAGATGAGAGGATTGTGTCAGGATTGGTAGGTCTGCTGATTGCACTGTGCTGATTGGTAGGTCAAAGACGGTCAGATAAAGGGGCTGTGCAAATAAGCCTGGAGCTGTGCGAGGATTGGTTGGTCATATAATGAAACAGTGTCCCGATTGGTGGATTGGACAAAAGCTTGGTGCAAGGTTTGGTGTTTTTGATAAGGAATCCTTGCCAGGATTGGTAGTTAGATGAGGGTGCTGTGCCAGGATTGGTGTTTTTGATAAGGACTCTGTGTCAGGATCAGTGGGTATAACAAGGGCACTATGCCAGGACTGGTAGTCAGATAATGAAGCTGTTTAACAATTGGTTGGTCAGATGAGGGACCTGTGCCAGGATTGGTGGTTCTGATGAGGGCTCTGTGCCAGGATTGGTGAGTCTGATGAGGGATCTATGCCAGGTTTGTTGGCTTGAATACGGAAGCTTTGTCAGAACTGGAGACAGTATGGGAGAAGGGCATGACAGATGGGGGTTTTTCATCTCCACAGGGACGAAGCTTTCACACCAAGAGACTCGGCTGCAATGCTTTCAACCCCCTCGGGGGCAACTTCTGTATGTGTGTGAGTATTTGAGAGAGAAAGGACAGAATAAAACCCTCAACCCTCACTATATTATTAACTGCACAAATGACATCCGTCCAGTGTTCCAGCATTGACCAATGGTCCAGCGTTCTACTGCCACTTTGGTGCATTATGTAACCACGGACTGTCGTTAATGTCTACAATGAGAACGACACTTCAGGACTAAATAAAGAAAGTGGCCGAGATAATGAAGGAGATTGGATTGAGCAGGTTGTCTTTGGTTCTGCCTCGTGTTGGCTGAATCATGGAGGCGTCAGAATGACAGCGAATTGCAAAAAGTGAGGGAATTTGATTGTGGCTGTGTGATTTTTAGATTTTTGGTTTTTAAATGTAATTAAAAAATGATACATACATTCTTAGGATGCTCACATCTGGACCAAGAGGTCATAGGTTCAAATCCTACCTCCAGCACTACAAATTTGCCATTTTGAGACTGTTGTAATGGTGGGAAAATTGTGATACATTTCCAGTACAAAACAACACAGACCTCCATCATGAATCTCCAACTATATGTGGATTATGTGCCCTGACAAATAGCAGCTAATAAATATGACTCCATGTAGCTTAAATGTCCCTGTTTCTCACCATCATATCATAGAGAGAGCTTACATTTCTCAACTCGAGTGAAAGTGTTTGTTGTTGTGAACACAGCACAATAAACATTGCACCACAGCCAAATGTGACCTCTGCATTTAACCCATCCATACAGGAGTAGGCAGCCAACATGGGCAGCACCCAGGGAGCAGTGCTTGGGGACGGTTCCCTGCTCATGATTACCTCAGTGGTACTTTTACCGGTCCGGGATTCAAACCGACAACCTTCCGATCGTGGGGTGAAACTGAGTAACTCTGTTTATAAGCATTAATTGGGAGTTGATCGGAAAGTCACCTGTTCACGTCCCAGACTGGAAAAAGGTACCATTGACGTACTCATGAGCAGAGTACCATCCCCAGGCACTGCTCTCTGGGCGCTGCCAAAGCTGACCACAGATTGGTCAAAAGCAGAGGTCACATTTGGTTGTGGCGCACTGTGTGCTGTGCTGTGTTAAATTCACTTAAAGCTAGCCTTATGTGCATCCTGTCCTTAAAAATTAAAGAAATGTCAAAATTTAAATAACCTCAGTTAGACAAAGATGACAAATTAAGACATTAGGAAACAAGATTTCAAATATTGTAAATAAGGTGATAGGTTGGAAAGACTTTTTTGTTTCAGGCCATTTCCTGGAAAACAGGATCTGACTCAGAGTGTGCTGCTTACATTCCCCAAAAAGCGATGAGGTGTGCAAGTTATTTACTGTGGTGTCTAGAAGACTTGCAGTCTCTCTACTTTCTCTCTCTCTGTCTTACTCACTCTGTCTGCACCTGCTGCTAGAAAATAGGCCCACATCAGGACCAGGCCTGAGTTGGTCTTTCTTTTCTTTTCACACCAATTCTCTGAATAACGGCGCTTCTCGACAGGCATGAAACACCCTGGGGTTTTCAGAGAGTGATGGACAGACCGCCTCTCTCTGTAAACCTCTCCATTCTGTCAGTTCACAGCCGGGCAACTTCCCTCTTTCTCTAAATCTCTCTTTCTCTTAGTTCCCACTGGCCATACGGAAATATATGGTGATAAAAATGATTCATATTGGTGTGTTCGGAAACGATGAGTGAAGTACAGTATATAACAAAGATGTGGGTGTAAAATGTCAAACAAAAAACGTGTCCCTCACCTTGTGAAAGTGAGTGATTATTTGTCATTATGAACACACCACAGCACACAGTGCACCACAACCAAATGTGACCTCTGTGTTTGACCCATTCACGAAGGAGCAGCGTGCAGCTAACATGAGCTTGGGAACGGTACCTTGCTCATGAGTTCTCAGTGGTAACTTTACCAGTCCTGGATTCAAACCTGTGACCTTCTGAGCATGGGGCAAACACCCTACCATTACGCCACCAACTGCCTGCGAAAATGCCTCTAGTTACCAATCAAAGTCAAGTCAAAGTCAAAGTAAACTTTATTGTCATTTCTGCTATATTCTGTACAGATATACAGAGAGACGAGACGATGTGGCTCCAGTCTTCACAGTGCAACAGAAACAGGGAACAAGGAACAAATAGGGCATATAGAGTTAACAATATATAAATAAAATACAAAATATACATTTTTAACTAGAAATGGAGTATTAAATATAAACTTTAAACTAGAACTAGAAATATATATTCAGCCTGAGGCGTGGTTACAAGATAAGCTGAGCAACTAACAAGATCTGAGATTGCGGCAAATAGTTTGCCTGCATCAATGTATCATGACTGTTATATATATATATATATATGTTATATATATATATATATATATATATACTATATACTATACACTTTTGGCCATTCAAAGCTGAATGAACATCCAGACAGCTCGAGTCTAAATGCAGTGGTTTAACTCGGTGAGCCTGTACACTTCCCTGAGGGTTCAAATTTGATCTCCAAACCCTTTGGCCTCATTGACTCTGTCGTTTTCAGTTCTGCTCTGGCGGACGTCCATTTCGCTCCTTCAAAAAGAGGACAAAACCACAAAAATGGTGCTTTCTTCCCGCCGTGCATGCCTCCTTCCCTCCCGTTTTGCCTCCTTTTGTTGAGCATTTGTATGTTCCTCTTAATTAGATTTCTGTCGCTTTACTGTTTATTGGCACCAGGGTTTGGAAAGTGTCTTTTTCTTTTTCTTCTCCGAGGTGCTGAAATGATTGGAGAACACTTGGCAAAGTAAAAAAGGCGAAAGAATGTATCGTATTGTGTTTTTCTGCTTATTAATAAACATGCAGCCTTTACCTTGTAAGTGCATTTCTGATGAAACACGGTGTTCTTTTCTTTTCCCTACCAACTTATCAACCCTTTGCAGACTCGTTGGCAATCCAACGCGGAGGCTTTTCCGGGAAAAAAATGGGACTGCTGACCGGCATATTAAAAGTTCCTCGTCTTGGAAAAAAGAACATCGGAATAAATGACCATCTTACCCCGTCATTGTTGTTGCCCCCGTCGACTCATGGCTAACGCGAGGATTTAAGTGCGATTATCTCCAGCTTTCCTCTGCCTCACAGCGGCTTAGCTCCCGCCCCGATACCCCCGTTGGCCAATCGACAGGCCCGATAAATAGCCCGGATCGGACGAAAACACATTGGCACTCGAACACAACATATCGCCGGATTACCTGATGCGCCTAGCGGGAAGATGCGGCTAATGTGGTAAGGCGGCGCTTGATATTGTTGAGGTTTTGCGGATCATAGTCTAAGCAAAGTTTGTGTGAAAAAGTATTTATGTCTTCAAAACATGAATATACTGTAGGCCTGTATGTATATATATAAAATAAACAAAAAATTCTTCTTATGACAAAAAAATTGTGTAGAAAAATCATGTTGATGTGAGTCCTCTACAGAAGCCCATTCTCTGTCTTTTGAGAAAACATATTTTTAAATGACTGTGAAAGTGTTACATCACTTCTAAGGATTGGCATTCCCAAGAACCATTAAACCATGTAATATTAATTAGTAGGAAAACAGGTGATGCAGTGGAAACGGGTAAATGAACTTGTCCTTCCAGGATGAGAACATTTGACCGAGCGATTTGTCCCGATCTGCACCTACAATACCCGTTCTACTAGCATCTCCTGACTCAGGGAAAGTTCCCGGAGTTGACTGGGCAGTACGAAGAAGTCCGTTAAGGGAGGGACTGAATTACGACAGCAATCTAACGACGTCCCTATCTAAAGACGAAGGAGCCTTAACGCAATCCTGAAACGTGATCCGACATGCCAACTTTTTTTCCCAACATGGGAGAGGCTGCTCGCATGGACGTGGTGTGTGTGCGTTTTGTTACTCAAAGACAGATTTGTATAGGCTGCGGCTTAAACAAAAAAACAGAGCTTGTCTTCCTAAGATGTGTATAAGAGACAGAATTTATAGCTGTACTACTATTACTACTACGACTAATAATAATAATAATAATAATAATAATAATAATAATAATAATCAGCAACAAAACCAAAATAAAAACAATAGCAAGTCTATTCCAAAAATTCCCTTTCTATCATCTACATATCTCATGTAATATTTTTGTTAGTATAAGTTCATCAGTTTCCCTTAAAACAGTACTTTTGCTGCATTATGTTTCCAAAACCTCTCTCCGTTCAACTACTACACCACAGCACTTTGGAAAACCACCGGTCTCCTTTTTCCAACAAGATCAATTTAAATTAATGCAAATTAAAATATTTTGTTGAAAGTTGAGCGTGAGATTTCAACCAGGACACGGCACATTAAAAGCATGTACACCTTATCGTTGAGTTCTGCTTTAATGCTCCATTGGTGAATTTAGCATTCCGTTTGAAGAAGTAATTCTTCAGAGGAGGGTAAGACAGACGTGAAGGCCAGCTTTCCTGCGGTGTTATATATCGTTTGACAAATATAAACGAGCTGAATTTTAAGTCGGTGGGAGTCAGTCCTGACGTATCTATGACGAACTGAAAATTGGGACGCTGCTGAACACAAGTTTTTACGTGTCTCCTATAGGGTCCTATGTTTCTTTTTGTGGAACATGTACTCTGTGTCATGGAGACTTAGGTCAGAATGTAAACATGGCCGCCTTTATGGTGGACGTAGCCAGAAATCATGTCCAATCTGCAGTGTTGGGAAGGAGCTAGCTAAAATTAGTAATGATGCTAACATCATAATTTTTCAGTATCTCACCAGTAGGGAAGCTACTTTTAAAATGCTGTAGCTGACTGATTTTAAAAGTATTTTTAGTAGCGATGAACAGTGGCAAAACCATATATGGAGTGGCATCTGATTGGCTACCATACTTGTTCACTGCATCACAACATGTTGGGGGTTCTCTAGCTAAAATTAGCAATGCTGCTAGTCTAACTACTTTTCTCAAGCGCTAATCAGTAGGGAAGCTACATTTAAAATGCTGTAGTTCTAAAAGTAACTTCATAGAAATATTTTAGTATCGATGTATAGTGGCAAAACCATATATATATTTATGTGTTTTCAAGCAGATGTTTCTGATTGGTGTTGAATTTGCAGAAGTGGCATCCGATTGGCTGTCATGTGTGCATGTTGGCGAGTAGCTAGCTAAAATCAGTAATACTACTAATGTAAAAAGTTTTGTCAGTAGCTTATCAGTAAGGAGCCTACTTTAAAAGTAAATAATTTAAAATGATATTTAGTAGCAATGTAGAATATATATATAAAGAATCACCTCCTTCAATATGTACCATTATATTCTTTACAGTCTAAAATGAAGACATACAAAAAATAAAAAATTCCAACTTTATGTACACAATGAAACCTGTAACAGCATCGTCCTAACGTATCACACCACATAAACTGCTACATTTGCCTGCTGCGTAAAACCTAAAATATGTTTACTATTTTTTAATGCTATTGTTATCATCAGATTAAAAATCGTCAGATGATGGAGTCCACCTTGACTAAGGTGGAATCTATCTTTGACTGTATTGATCAAAAACATATATTTCTTAACAGCTAAAAGGACAGAATTTACTCATTTGAGTGTAACTTGAAAATCAAAACACTCCGAAACCTGATGCTGTTCAAACAGTGATAACGAGTGTGTACACGTTTGTGTTTGCGTGTCTGTCCGAGTGATTTTGGCTTCCTCCAACTGTGTGTGTGTGTGTGAGTAATGTAATGACACAGTGTTGTGATGTGTCACCAAATGCAGATAACAGACCAGTGAGCTGAAGGTTAGTGACCCACGTGTTTAAGACTGATGCACACACACACACACACACACACACACACACGCTCACACACTCACATACGCACACACAAACACACGCTCACCCTTTTACACACACTTGCAAGCACACATGCACACAAAAATACACACAACTGCATAAGCGCACACACACACGTGTTCCCACACACATGCACATGCTCGCACAGACACATTTGCACACACACACACACCCATACATACACATACAGTATGTGCATCAAGCAAATATGCATCAACACACACTCTCACACACAGAAGTGCAACACACACACATGCGTGCACACGCACACACAAAAACACACATTTTCATGCCTACACTCAAACGCATAAAAACACACACACATGAACACACACACTTGTATAAGTGCACACACATTTTCCCACACACACAGGCACTGCCATGAGTACCCCGCTACACACACCCACAATGCCCTTTATCATCTCTTTTTGTTCAGCTATTTCCTCATATCATTTCCTGTTTGTTCTTTTCTTCACCTTTAATATTTTCTGTACACAACATAAAACCTGCAGCTTATCACGTCCCTCCACTTCCGCATCAACACACTGCATTTTGAACATAAACGCTTCACAAAACCGAAAGGTCCTTCTTTAAAGATGCCCAATGCAACCACAATGATGTGAATCCGCAGCAGAAAAGTGAGCTGGTTTCCAGGTGACACCTTCCTCGATCCGCTCGTACGAACTGCCAGAGCGGCAAATCTCTCCTCGATGCTGATCTGGGTCACGCTGACATCGTTGTCCAGGTGAGCAAACCCAGATAGATACAAAACACGGCTGTTATGCTTTTAATAATTATTTTAACACTCGTCCTATGTCCTCTTTTTCAAAAACGCTTCACAGTCTGCACAAACACACATAGCGGTTAATTCACCAAAATACTTCACACTTCAACCAGAAGCGACTGCAAAACTACAGCACACACTGTCTCACATAGGACTGCCTTATCACAAAAAGTACAGGTAGTGCCCCACTTACCATGCCGATGCGTTCTGTACAGGTGTGAACATTCACTGGTGTCACGATTCGATTGCGATTATCATGTCAACGATCAGATATGATACGATATCTTGATTTATCATGGATGCATCTTATCAATTTATTCTACATCACTTCACGTTGCATGCAGTTTGGGCATGGATCGCATATTGCGCAGCCATAGTTACTACCAGCACATTCTTTTCAACTAGAATTTTTACGCTGTAGCCAGAAAATCACCTAGCAATGTCATTAAGATTAAATCCAGGGGTTTTCAACTGCTTCTGTCCCAGGGACCACCACTCAGACTAAGCAGTAGTCAGCGTGTGTTCACTTTGTGTGTGAAAAGTACATAGTAGTTTTAATCGATTCTGTGATTCATTTCAACCCCCTCTAGCTTTCCGATGCCCCATTGTAAATTGAAAATATTGTTAGTTGAGACCAGCAGGAGGCATGCGATTGGGCGACTGGAAGACATGCTTTCTTTATGAAATAACAAAAATAAATATTTTTTGCATACTTCTGTGTGCTCAGAATTTTGGCACAAAATTATACACTTTCCTGTCTCAGACTTTGGACATGCCTGGCATAAGCGCTACCTTTTCCATGTACTAGAAATGCGTCATCATATATTATCTGAAAATATCTGACAAATCTAAGCATCGGTCAGATTTCGATGACTTAAGAAAAGCAATTGTCAGTCGATTACAATACGATTCTGATATTATCATACAGCCATATATATATATACATATATATAATTTATTTTTTTTTTACAATTTTGTTGTATCACTATCGTCATCGGAAGATCGTAAAATCGCTGAATCATCATAACCTGGGGACCATCCGATCTTCCTAATTAAAACCCGGCTGCCGTGGACCCCTAATTGACATGCTGATAAATCTTGATGATGGACATTTCAATGACCGATGTGTAGAATTTTTATTATCGCTGAAATCCGACAGAATTATCAAAGCCATGAATACTTTATGAATTTCAGATCGCCCCGAAAAGGCATTAGCATTCCGGCAGCAGCGGGGGGTTGTAAATGGAATTTCTTTGACTAATGTTGTCCCGGAATAATGGCCAGCTTTCTTCAATGCCACCCCCTTTTCCTTTTGTGTATTGTGCATAAATTTTGAAATGAACTCATGAAATCTGTTCGCCTTGCCTCGCTCTCCTCGCCCCCCCAGTCCCGGCTGTCATTTATCTTACAGCGTTTTTCCTGCGTTCATGAATGTTTAAATCCCTCCCTGTTGTCCAGTACAACCAGTTAATGCCCCGTAATTACATGAGAGTTCAGGTCGGTTTGCATTGCTGTCAAACGCAGTGCAATTTAACCACTCAGAAATAAATTATACAGGTAGTCGCCCAAGTTACGACGGGGATGCATTTCGATGAGGCGTCTCACAAGGCGGGAGACATCCAGCATTGTTTCAACATATCGTACCGGATACGCTGCCACGTTTGCCTACCATACAAAACTTCTAATATTTTTTAGGGATGCACGATATGGGAATTATAGATTACAATGCCGATATCTGATATTTTTCATGCTTATATCTGCCGGTGCCGATAAATGAGGAAGGCAGAGTTGAGCGCATATTGACGAGATATTTTGCTCGCCAAAGATCAACAGCGCGCTCAGAATTTTGACACAAAAATAAGACCATAACTATGACATTTCTAACACAGCAGCAAGTCAAGCGAGTGTGAAAGCAGAGTGGAGCATTTCCAGCATAGTGCGCAAGATTTTAAGAAAAAGTCACTTTCTGTCCTATGTAGTGTAAGTCAAAGTCAAATACGGCGAGTGTGACTCTCTATGTGCACTACCTAGTGCATAGAGAGCGGTTACGCTAGAACCCCGGCTATTTTCTGAGATACTACCACATAGAAAAGCATGATAAGAGCGCCTTACCTACCATACTATTAAGTGCGGCAGTACGCGGTTTGGAACACAGACCATGTGTGAGCTCATATTCGCTAAGTGAGGACATCTACCACAATTTAGTTAGTTAAGGATTTTTGCACTTGCAGGCAGAGTTGAGTGTAAAGACAAGAGATTTTGCTGGTGAACGTTCCACTGCATGCTCAGAATTTTAGCACAAAAATAAAGCCATACATTTTAAGACACAAGGTGCAGGATGTATAAAATCCCACCTCGGACTTTGGACATGCCTGGCACAAGCGCTTCCTTTCTAATGCACAATAAATGCGTCATAAAATAACGTCAACATATATTACTAAAAACACCATTACTTTAAAATGTGAAGTTTTCCCCAATTATTTTTTTTGTCCAGAGATATTCAAAATTTTATAAAACGCAATTGGGGAAATCTATAAAGATTTTACAGAGGGAGGTGAAAGATGTCAAAAATGTAAATCTATCACAAAAAGAGATCGCACTTATCAAAATGTCAGTTTCCTAATTCATTTCTAGATCTTCAAATATTTTCTAAAATCTGATCATATAGAGGCCTCATTTGACAAAATGTGAATTTTTCCCTAAACCATCCATTCTTCATATTCAAACATATTCTAGAACACAACCAAATAAATCCATAAGCATTTAATAAAGGGAGCTGGAAGATGCCAAAATTCTTAAAATAATACATACAGAGACCTCACATATCAAAATGTTAAAGTTTTCCTAATCCATTTTTACCTGATATCTTCTTAATCAGAACTATTATAAAACATAGTCAAATAAATACATTTACAGGGGCCTCACTTAACAAAATGTGAATTTTACCCTAATCAATTTTTTTTTTTAATCCATTTCGTGTCATTTTGGATGTCAGCTTTTTCTAAACAAAAAAGCCAACATGGCTCAGTTTCAATTTTACAAGAGTAAAATAAAATACCAATTTTTTAAAAATTCAAAAATGTTCTAAAATGTAATTAAAAAATCCATAATGATTTTAAAGGTCCTGTATTATACATTTTGTTCAAAAAGTTAAAATAGGTCTATGAGCTCCACTAAACATGTCTCTGCAGTAGTTTGCTGTAAACGCCTCTCAGATTAGGCATTTTCACCTGCTTTTTACTCCTCTATTTCAGTCCCTTTCAGAACAGGCTGTTTCTCATTAGTATTCCTAAATGTAAATGAGCCGCTGCTGGTCACACCCCCACTCCGGAACTGGGTGTAGTGTAGACAGCACGACGAGAGTTTACCTCATGTGATAATAATCCACACGGTGCTGCTAACAGACCATCCATACAGCCGTACATGTTCAACACAACACTCCGCCGCTAGACTTCTCCACTGTGATTCCTACACTAGCGCTTGCAGGAAAACATGGCGGCTACCACTAACACAATTCACCATTTTTTAAATCAAACTTACAGGGTGTGTAGAAGCAGTACAGACCCAAATGGATGTCCAAAGAACAGAAAAAGTGATTTATTTAATAAAATGAGACTTTTAAAGAGAAAGAGAGGTAGAAGACTTTGAAATTCAAAATATATCATAAAATGTGAAATTTTCCCTAATCCACTTTAATCAGAGATTGTCATATTCAAAACATTTCTACAATGTAATTGAATAGATCCATGAGGATTTCAGAAAGGGAGTTAAAAGCTTTAATAACACGAAAGGTACTTTGGAGTTGGAAAGTATTTTCTCCAGACTTTGTGGCACTAAGCAAAAGAGGTTCCTCGTTCCACTGAGAGGTCTTTGACCAAAAAATGCTTTTAGGGCATCACTTGAGCAGATAGGTTGGGACAGCACCAGGACAGATGATAAAAATCAAATGATCAAAACCTGATTAATGCAGTCATCTCCCCAAAATCCACAGACCCCCCAAATGGCTTTCAGAATCAGAAGGACGTTTACTGTTATGTCGTCACATATTTGCATTGGTTGTTGGTGCGAAGACTTTAAAAGTCATTTTAAAAATATATACAAGATACTAAGACAAATAGAAAATAACAAAATAAACACAGAGTAGACCTTTCCCTCCAGCGTTACGCCCTCGCCTTTGTACCTTTTGTTATTGGATTTTTTTAAAATTTATTTATTTAAATCCTTTTTTCTTTACAGAACGAGAAAAGACGCTCGTGTGTCTCCTGAGATCGTGATTCGCTTCACAAGTCACAACCTGGAAGCTCCTCCAGATTATCGGCTCTCAGACAAGACTGCAGCCCTGCGGTCCGCCATGAAACCGAGCTGGACACTGACTCATCACATGCTGATTCCGATTTTTTTTTTTAACTGATGTCATTAAAAACATCCTCAAAAATCTCCCATTTATATTCCAGCTCCCTCACCTACATCCATCCATTTATCCATCCGTCACGTCTGGAGAGGGGAGAAACGAAAGCGATCCCTCAATGCGCAAAAGAGTGTGACATTCCAGAAGTTATTTTCCCTCTCCCAGCTGTGATAAAATCTACATTTTTAATATCTATAAAGCATTTATTGCGCTGTTAATAGAATGTTAATGTACATTCGTAGCAACATCTACTTGTGCAACGATCATAAAACGCGAATAACGGTGAAGTTTATGGATTTATAGTCCGCTACCGTCTGCGGCACGTATGAAACACACACGCGCGCGCGCACACACACACACACACACACACACACACACACACACACAGCGCCAGCAACCCACGGGAATTAAAGCACAAGGAAGCTAAAAATACCACAAAAAATGAGTCCGATGACAAATTATCGCCTTATTATTTCATTATAATCCCCAAATTTGCTTGCACACCGCACAGCGTGGCACGAAGAAATAAAAAAAATTGCACGAATAAGGAGGGAAAAAATTAAAGAAGGGCGACTCACCTCTCCGGTCGAATCCACCAATCCCCAACTTTAGGACAGACACGTCTCCAAAAATTTTACAAACGTCTCCAAATCCCCCGTTTTGTCCTCTTTGATGTCTTCTTATAACGGCCCGGTCAAAACAGTATTATATAAATGGAGATAAATCACACACTCTCGCACGCATTCACCCAAACACACACACATACACACACATCCGTTGGCGTTCTTCAGCTCTAGATGTGAGATGTGCCCCGAATCGCAAAACGGACTTGGAGACTCCCCCCCAAAAAGGGCGTCTAGGTGTGTTACCTCTAAAATTCCCCGAAAAAGGTCACCCGAAACGAGCAGAAAAATTAAAAAAAATCCTGCACCTTAATCCGTTAGATTAGTCCGAGCTGGGAAATTGACAATCCGGTACCGAATGCTGTCTGGGGTGTTTAGTTACCGGAGCCAGATGCCAGGATCCTCCTGCTCTCCCGGTGGAGGAGGAGGAGGAGGAGGAGGAAGAGGGTGATGGAGGGAGAGAGGGAGGTGGAAAAAAAATCCGAAAGTGATCCGGTTTTTTTGTGCGCTGTGCGCGCGTCACGGCGCGAGGTGGGAGTGAGGTTGTGTCGCCTTATGCGGGGTTATGGCGCGCTGTGTTGCCCCAGAGTCCCGTAGAAATGTGGTCCCGTTCCGTCGCCTTATGCGGCGCTGTGTTCCGTGATGTCCCGTTACGTTGCACTACGATTCCGTTATGTAGAGCTGTGGTCCCGGTCCGTTGCGTTACGGGGCGCTATGTCCTCTTATTGTCCCGTTATGTCGCGCTCCGCACCGGTTCTTCCAGCTATGCTGCACTAGGACTCCGTTATGTCCCGTTATGTTGATCTAGGATCCCGGTTTGTTCAGTTATATCCCGTTGTTTCGCGCTACGGTTCCGTTATAATGCGCTACAATCCCGATAGGATCCGTTAAGTCCCTGTATGCCGTGATGTTGTCCCGTTATGTTGCACTGTGTCCCATTATGGTGCGCTACAGTGTCGTTATGTCCCGTTATGTCGTGCTGTGGTTCCGTTATATCCCGTTGTGTTGCGCTATGTGCCGTTATATCCCGTTGTGTCGCGTCATGGTTCAGTTACAATGCACTTCAATCTCGATAAGAACCGTTAAGTCCTGGTATGTCGTTCGTTGTCCCGTTATGTCCCGTTATGTTGCGCTACAATGCCGTTATGTCTGATTAAGTCCCGGTATATCACAATATGCCGCGCTACAATCCCTGTATATCTAGTTATGTCCAGTTTATCGTGCCACGGTTCCGTTTGTCCCGTTATAATGCGCTAAAATCCCGCTATGACCCGTTAATTCCGGTTATGTCCCGTTATGTTGCGCTGCGTGCCGTTAAGTCGCGCTACTATCCATGTATGTCCATGTATGTCCCGTTATATCGCGCCGCGGTCCCGTTAGGTCCCGTTATAATGCCCCAGAATCCCGTTATATCCCGTTATGCTGCACTATGTGCCGTTATGTCTCTTTATGTCGCGCTATTCAACTATTCCCCGTTATGTTGAAGTACATTTCCGTTATGCCCCGTTATGTCGCGCAGAACGGAACAGTTTTGCGTATTGTTATCTTCCTTTTTTCTCGCACTACGACTCCGTTAAGTTCCGTTATGTAACGGGGTGCTTCCGTTCCGTCGCGTCGTGGTCCCGTTAAGTCAATGGTTATGAACAATTATTTCTGCAACTTCACTCCGCGCCGCCGTAAAACTCCGCTTCTCTGACACGCGCACTGGGACCGCCCGGGAGCTCCGCCGCCGCCACTTTCTTACAGAATCCGGTTGGTGTCGCGGGATGCCACGCTCCTCTCCATCGTCGTCCTCATCCTCTCACAGTGTTTTCTTTTTATCCTCTCATCATATTTCACGTCGTCCTAGACCGGGATAACGGCACTCGGTTTGGTAAACAGTATCACCTTCACACCGACTTTGGTACCCGGTCCCCCGCGTCGTGTCTCGTCTCGTCTCGTCTCGTCGCCAGTAATCTGCGGTAGAAGCCCCGTCTTCCGGTGCTGATTCAATTCAGTTCAATTTGATCTTTACAGCGCTTTTTTACAACAGACATTGTCACAAAACAGCTTTACATAAAACCAGCAGCACGGATCCCTTCTCCTAAATAGAAAGAACCTCCATCCTGCTCTGTTTGCAACCAGATGCAGCTCATGTGTGTATGCAGAGGGTGTATGTAAGAGTGTGTGTGTGTAGAAATGTAATATTTAAGTCTGCATTTAGTTCAAGTTCAAGAAGTTCCTGCTGGCTCCAGATGCTGAGGTCTCCACAGAAACTATATGAGAGTTCAATCATTAAAGTCTGTCTGGTAGAGAAGATTAAGGGGGCAGCAAGGTCCAGGCAGTGCTTTAAGGTGACTCTGGTAACCACAGTTGCAGCTTCATGATGACTTTCTGTATGTGGTCTTTAAAGAGGGATGACAAAATTTGATTCCACAGCAAAGCCTTTCATGCACTGCAAAAATAATTTGATGAGTAAGTCAAGTTCAAAATAATAATTGATGCAACTTGTATAGGTTTGCATATCTACGTTTACTGTCAACAGATAATACAAGCCTTAAAAGTTTGTTGAAATGGCAAAAAAAAGGTTGAATTAAGTGAAAGATGTGCCAATAATGATTTGGTGATCAATCACCAATTCCAAATCAAAGTCAAAGTAAACTTAAATATCATCTCTGCTATATATTGTACAAGTGTATAGAGAGACTATATAACGTAAAATATAAACTATATATAATATAAAATATAAATATTAAACTAGATGTAGAAAAAGAGACAATTTGTAAAGGTTGCATGTAGTATTCTGAATAACAGTGTAATAAAATATAGATTGCCACATTCATGTTTGTTAATTTGAACTATACAGTCAATATCAACATGCATGTGATACATAAACTGAAATTGAACATTTTTGTTTAGTATGTTTTGTTGAATTCATTCATTCGTTCATTATCCAAACTGCTTAATCCCAACTGGGTTCGCAGGGTGGGGGACCGGAGCCTATCCCTGGAAGATTTTCTGTTAAGCCCCTGGAAGTCCTCGTGTCTGTGCTATCTTCCATCTCTCCTATTTTAGCTAAGCTGCCATAGTTACTTTAGCACTGCCGAAGTTTAGGTGCAGGGCGCTACCTCTCTTCTCTTTCTCCTTTTTTATGAGCTGATTCTGACCTGACGCTTCACTGGCTGAACCTTCACCTGGACTCTGTGAAGACTTGATCATCTGGGCTCCCAGCAGGAAGTTTTTTGGAGGGTGGCCAAAAATAAAAAAAATGTGGTGCTGCTCTTTACCCAGTTCACCTGATAAGACTGCTGTTATCGTAGTTAGAACTCAGGATACGCTATCACAACCAACATGGACAATGTGGAGACACTGTGGCCTATGGTCTCTTTTGTTAGGGCTATTACATCATGACCATGCTGTAGTATAGTAAAACTTTACTTGTTTATTGATAATTTTTGTCTTTTCCTCTCTTTTCTGATAGAATCTGCTGACTAGGGCAGGGAATAATATAGTCAGAGAGAATCAGTAAATAATGGAAATAAAATAAATAGTAAATTTAATATTGCTGTTGTACATCTTTATACAATGGCTTTAGGATACACTGTAAATCAACAGACCATTCTATTTTAGGATTTATGGAAAATCAATGAATAAAATCAATGGATAATGTACTGGTAATTTTTTTATTTCTTTTTTACAGTGTACTTACAAATCAGTTGCACACATCTTGTGCAAGATTGAACATGCAGAAAGCTGCTAAAGTGTTGAGAAATGTCCTCTTTTGCTCCCAGATATGTCCAACACCATCTAGATCAAAAGTAATGATTTTACTCTGACTGTTGCAAGTGATATACCTTTAGCCAGTCCGAAAAGCAAGACTTACATAGATTTTCGTTTGCTCCAGCGCCCACATGACATGTGCAGGTGTATTAAAGAGTGAGTCTACTCTCATACAAATAAAGCGAAAGAAATAAAAGCACTAACTCAGAGTGTTGTTGTAGTTCTTAAAAGTCTTGGTTTTGTTTTGGACTTGGGATTTTATTATTAGTACCACAACTCTGAGAATATTACTATTAAAACTCTTTGAAACTGATACAGGCATTTAAATTTAATAGTTTATTAAATAGTGCTTTAGTAACTCAAAATCCCTTTTACTTACAGAAACCACACACATACCATCAGAATCACAAGACTTTGAACTTACCTGACATTACATTCATTCCCCAGCATGTGAAATTATTTCTGAGTAATTCCATGCACAAAAAGTGAAGTAATTGCATAAAAAGGCATTCATTACATTATTTGCAATGTCTTGGTCTTGTTTCCGAGATGGTTTTGTCTCATTCTTGGTTTAGGTGGTCTTGTACCCAACACTACTAACTCAGAAGCAATGTACAGTGTATGATCTTTAAAAAGGGAGAGTACAAACCGTACCCCATCTGTCGTCTCAGTTCATATAAACTCCTCCCAAACTGCCTATTCACGTAATATTCCACCTTTAATCAGGAACAGGATGCCAAGCCTAAACGTTTTATCAGGTTGCATCAGCCTCATCATCATGCTCACGGCATTTGAAGCATTTTTCAGGTGAACTTTTGAATTTCTGAACATTTTGGCTTTGACTTTTTGCAGCAATCTATACTCCTCTTGCAGCAGCTGCTAAAGCATAAGTAATGATTCAATCTGCTGCAAATCATCTACCTTCAGGTGATCCAAAAAAGCAAGACTTACCTGGATTTCCATCTGGTTCAGCCATCACACAACATGTGTAGGTGTATTATGAAGTGAGACTCAGTTTCCTATCCTATGAATGAAATCTAAAAAAAATAATTTTACCATTAAAGATATTTTTATGAAAATAAATTGGCAATTTTTAATCAATATCAGACTCCAGGACTGTCAGATCCCTACCAGGATATGGAGTGGGACTTGGTGCAAATTTGCTCTTTCCTGTCTCTTCCTGCCCACCTCATATTTGCTTGCAGAGTTGTTATTATACATTCTATGGCTTAGTACTATGAAGAAAAATAAGCTTAGTGCAGGTGGGAACACTTCTTTATCCATTTTAAATATCTGGATATAAAATAAAGTTATTTGATAACAAATAATGCATGTTTCTATATTTATTTCTTACTTTCTAACACTATTAAATGCAAATAAATATTTCCAGATGAATATAAAATGAAGAAATAATGAAGTTTTGTCAATTTTTGAGCATTTGATCTCATTTTGGCCTGTAACTCATTATTGACTCCTTTCTGGGGGAAAAGTAAATTTTTGGACATGATGGCATTCCATATGAGAGTCGCATCACATTAAATTGTGTTTGAAATTTTATACAACTTAATTAGTTCCTTTTTTAATTTTAGAAGTAGCGACGTAACTTTGTAAAGGATTTTACATTTTTATTCCTGTTTTATTCCTGTTCCTGTTTCTGTCAATACTTTTAATACCATATATTTGATCAGTTTCATTAAGATTTAAGTATTTTTCTATTTCTAAACATTTTAAAAGGCTTTTTGCAGACTGATATATTCCTCTTCAGCTGCTAACTCATAAGTAATCATTTAATCTGTTTCAAATCGTCTAACTCCAGCAAGTTTGAAATGCTTTTACAGCATTTAGCAGACACTCTTATCCAGAGCGACTCCCATTTTCCTAATTCTAGGGCCATTCTCCATAAAAGTGACTTGGGATTGAGGGTCTTGCCCAGGAACCTCATAGTGGTAGTGCTGGAAGTAGGATTCGAACCCACAACCTCGGGGCATCTTATAGTGTAACGGTTAGGGCAGTCGCCCCATGATCAGAAGGTCACGGTTCAAAGGTATCACTGAGGTACTCATGAGCAAGGTACCAAGCACTGCCCATGTCAGCTGCCCACTGCTCCTTTAGGGATGGGTCAAATGCAGAGGTCACATTTGGTTGTGGTGAACTGTGTGCTGTGCTGTGGTGTGTTCACAAGACAAATAATCACTCATTTTCTTGACTCCAAGGCAGCTCCCTAACCACTAGACCACCACCACAACGCTCTACACGCTCCAATACTCACACAAAGTGTGCAGGCGTATGAAAGAGGTTTCATTACCTTTTTCTATCAAGAAAACAACCACAAAACTTGGTAATTCTTTCCACGTAGTATGCACTTGTTTACAAAATCCAAGAAATGAGAAGTTGAAGCCAGGTTGATGAAGCGTTTCACACATAAACTTCTTTTAAACCACACAAGCAGAAATCCCAAATGTGTTCTGTATTATAATGTCAGAGTTAGAGAGACTACAGGTTGGAAACAAAATGGATTTTTAAAAAAAATGATAAAGGAGTGGCAGCTCTCCAGCGCAAGTTGCTCTCTGGGAGAGAGATAAGAATGTTGCGGTCGGATTTATTTGAGCTGAAGTGTGGCGGACTCAGAGGTTGGACTGGCTGCGGTCGGGCAAATACTGGGGAGTCTACTAGACAGTCTCTCTCTTTTTCTTCATCCACTCCTCCTCAATTCCTCTCTGCAGGTTTAAAGGAGAAGCACACACACCTTAAAGTCTGCTGCAGAAGTGACTAATGGAGTGAGAGTAAGAACTGCACTGTAGCCTTCCGGGTTGGTGGCGTAACAGTAGGGTGTTCGCCCTGTGATCAGAAGGTCACAAAGGTTCAAATTCAGGGTAAAGTTACCACTGAGGTACTCATCAGCAAGGTACCATCCCCAAGCACTGTTCCCCAGGCGCTTGTTAGCTGCCCACTGCTCCTTCATGGATGGGTTAAATGCAGTGTTCACATTTCGTTGTGGTGCACTGTGTGCTGTGCTGTGGTGTGTTCACAATGACAAATTATCACTCCATGTATTTTCTTCTTTAAAGAAAGGCTGTTAATAACAGCAATCCACAAAAAATGTGACCCCTGCATTTGACCCGTCCATGAAGAGGCAGTAGGCAGCTGACATCTGCAGTGCTTAGGGAGAGTACCTTGCTCATGGGTACCTCAGTGGTACCTTTACTGGTCCAGGATTTTTATCATTTACAGCCAAAACAACTGTAACAACTAATTTGCATAATGCTAAGCTGTCTTCACCTTTTTTTGTCGCTCTAGTCGCCCAAACTTTGATGCTCGTTCCATTTGTCAATAGAAAGTCAATTACTTCCAGCGATTTTACAGCTTTAGTAGCTCTTGATGTGTACGTAGCATTAGATAATAAAGTTGACTTCTGTAAAAATTACAATATACAGATATTTTAACAATAGTGTATTGTAAATAAAATATGAAAAATGTCCATACATTTCTACACTGTGTTAGAAAACTCTCTCTTTCTCCATCCACTGCTCTTCACTTCCAAAGTGCAGATGTAAAGGAGACACACACAATTCAAGGTCTGCTACAGATGTGACAAATGGAGTGAAGTAGAGCTAGAAAGGATGAGAGACAGAAACATGTACAGGGCTGAGGGAAAGAGAGAGAGATGTACAACTTGCTTCAGCGTGTGAGAGAGAAATCAGCTGTGTGTGAAGATCCAGAAAAACCATGGCTATAAGAATTGATGCTGGTTCGAAGGCAAAAGGTAGTAACACCAAATATTGATTTGATTTAGATTTTTCTTTTGTTCGCTCACTTTGCATTTTGTAAATTGATAAAAATAAACAATCACTATTTATATTTCTGAAAGCATTCTTTGTTTACAGCATTTTTTCACACCTGCCTAAAACCTTTGCACAGTACTGTATAAATTCAGCACCACGGACAGCGCCAGATCTTCAGGTTCAGCACCATGGACAAGTCCCATCTTCAGCTCAGAAGTAAAGACAGAAACACTGCGTAACTGCAAACTGCTGAGAATCTAGTGACTAGGATGCTTGTCTCTAGACCAAGAGTTATTGGGTTCAAATCATACATTCAGCACTATCACCACTGGGTTTCTCTGCAAGACTTTTAAGCCCAAGATGCACATAAATGTGCATATAACTCTTCTATAAAGTGTCAAAATGAATTTAGAACCTTCCAAATTCCAAAGACAGGAAGTATGAATTAAATGCTGCATAACTCTATGAAAAGTATATAATAAATTCAGCACCACAGACAGCACCGAGCTTCCAGCGTCAGCACCGCACACACAAGCCGTTCTGAAACTACTCAGCATTTGTTTAGCTTTAAAACCTTCTTATCGGTGCTGTCCACAGTTTTGAGTTTGGCACGGTGATGACTCTCTCTGCGCTGGAAGATGGGCTGAGATGTGATAAGGACTGGATAAGAGTTGGAATGTAGTACGAGTTTCAGGCCTGGATGCTTTAAAGTAAACACCTTGAGCTGAATAAACTCACAGGTGTTATATTTTTTAGACAGACAGAAACATTAATTATTTAATTGTGGAAGAATACAAGGATTTGGGCAACACGTCAGGTGTGTTTCTCCTGAAACTTGTTAATCAAATGCCTCATGAGTGAAAATGAATTAATACTTAAGTGGTTAATCGAAGCACTTCAATTATCAATTGTGTTTAATTGTTATTGTGAACACACTACAGCATAGGACACTGTGCACAAACTGTGAGCTCTGCATTTGACCCATCAGTGAAGGGGCAGTGGGCACCTTTTTTTTTTGGCAGCGCCCAGGGAGCAGTGATTGGGGACGGTACCTTGCTCATGAGTACATTATTGGTACCTTTACCGGTATGGGACTGGAACCGACGACCTTCCGATCACGAGGCGAACTTTCTCACCGTTACACTACCAAAAAGCCTCACCAAATAATCCTCATGGGTAAGATTATGTTGATTAGAGCTTCCTTGGTAACTTTTCAATTAATTGCCTAAAGTTATATTACTCTACATAAAGCATATAAAATAATACATACATTACATAAATGTTTTAATAAATATACAAGATCTAACAATATGCCATTGTACAATTATACTTATCATATAAATCTCTCTCTCTCTCTCTCTCTCTATTTTGGAAATGTTTTTTATTATTCTTGAGTTTTAGATTTTGTGTCTTTGTTAAAATTTCCATTTTAAACTTGTAACTATATATGTGACAAATAAAGAACCCTGACTTCTACTTCAGTCCCGAGATTTACTGTGAGCAGAGCAGAAGTGAACAACTACAGACCCACTTTAGCAGCAGACCCATTTTTTCCAGCGAAAATCATCCCCATTTCTTACACGGCTCAGGAGTGCAGTATGGAGGTGAGCTATTTAAAGTTTGGGGGGCGAACATTAAGGCGACTCTGCAGGGGGTTTGGTGCCCCGTCGGGGGAAACGCCAGAACCGAAACGCATTCCTACCAGCACCATAACGTAGATATTTACATTTACAGCATTCAGCAGATGCTCCTTTACAAAGAGAGAGAGAGAGAGACAGACAGACAGAGAGAGAGAGAGAGAGAGACACAGAGAGACAGAGAGAGAGAGAAGAATGAGAGAGAGACAGAGAGAGAGAGGGAGAGAAGAATGAGAGCGGACTGTAGCAGAACCTTCAAGAATTTTGAGTAGAGAAAAAAGAAGGGAGGGAAAGCGGTGGGGGAGAAGGAGGGAAAGGAGGGGCTTAATGGTTGGATGGAGTGAGTGAAAGGGAGGATGGAGGGAGGGAGAGAAGGAGGGCAGGAGGAGGAGAGATAGAGAGGGGAGGAGGAGGGAGGATGAAGGGAGTGAGAAAGGGAGGGATAAAGGGAGGGAGAGTGGCAGGGAGGAGGCTGATGACAAGGAAGACAATTTGTTACCCCAATTGCAAACACAACACACACTTTTACACACACAGACACACACACACATGTGAATGGCATCAGCGTGTTGTAGTCATTATCTGCTGCTCTTCCGAGGTGAGAGTACAGGAGGAACAGGAGGAAAGATGAACAACAGGAAGCAGGTGTGTGTGTGTGTGTGTGTGTGAAAAATGAATAAAAACATCCCTCTATCATTATCTCGCTCTCACTTTCCGTTCCTCTGGTTTTCCCTTTCTCTCTTTCGCTCTCTCATTCTCTCTCTTTCTCTCCATTCCCTTTTATTCCATCCCTCCATTCCACCTCGTTCTCTTTATGTCTTTCTCACTCTCAATATTTTCTTCATCCCTCTCCCCTCTCTCTTTCTCTCCTTTATTTATCTACCTTCATTTTGCTTCCACTCTCATGTCTGACTTCCTCCTCTCCTCTCTTTCTCCTCCCTTTCCTTTTCTCCATTCTCCTCCCCTCTTTTTTACTTTCTAAATTTTGCCTAAATTTTCTGTGCCAGGCCAAGCAAAGATAGCCTTCTCAATGCTTCTAAAAGGAGGGTTGAGCAAAATGTGACTTCTGATCTTTCAGCTGCTGTTTTCTACTCTGGTGAAGTCTCGTGTGTTGATTGATTTCTACTTTTATACATCTACGAAGATCTTGGTAGTTTGTTCCAAAAGATAGATTGTTACAACAATGTCTTTATTAATGAGATTGAAAATGAACAGTTGCAGTTTGCACATTTTTGGTGTATGGACCTTGTGCTTACTTTTTCTTGATGTTATTGTGACACATTGATGTTGATGTACCTCTAGGAATGTAATAAAGGTTTTTGCCAATTCAATTATTTCTCTACCTTCCTTTTGCTTCCACTCTCCATGTCTGACTCTCTCCCTCTCCCTCCCTTTCCTTTTCTCACTCTCCCTCCCTCTTTTTTGCTTTCTTTTTTTCATTTTTCTTTTTCTTTCTTTCTTTCTTTCTTTCTTTCATTTATTCATTCATTCATTCATTCATTCATTCATTCGTCTATTCCGGTTTGTAGCGAGCGCAGTTTAACGTTGAGTTTCCCGGATGGGAGGAGGTTAATTGAATTTGCTCCACCTCAGGACTTACTTTCAGATATCGATGTAGAAAAGCTCAGCAGCTCACACTTATCTTCCCCAGTCAGCGGTGAAAACTACCAGCCATAATTCTATTATACACACACACACACATAACACACACAACATATGAGAACACACTGGTGTGTGTGTGTGTGTCATCACCCCAAAGGCCCACGATCCAAGCGATAAGGAGCTGTGGGAGTGGACGAGCCGGAATCCTCACAAACACTGAGGTCATGGTGTTAAAATATTAGAGCAGAGCTGCAGAATTCACTTTTCTGAACACACAACGAGGACCTGAAGCATCAACACACATAATGTCACAAACTTCCTCATCCTCAAGAAACATGCTGAGTTCAAGAGGTGGGTTCAGTGATCGCAGGGTCACCTGCTCGAGTCCCTCTCTCTCTTCCTTCCTCTCCTTCTCTCTTTCTCTCCACCACTCTCTCTGTATCTCTACCTCCCTTTGAAAGCGAACCAAATCCTGCTCGGTTGTTGAAAATATGGTGATCCTTCAGGTAAAACATTTAAAAATGTAAACATCTAATTTTACCTCAATATTTAAAGCAACACTATGTATTTTTTCATTGTTTCGTTGTTTTTAAGTGTTAGTTACATCATTAAGCATCTTACTCTAAACCCATTTCTAACAGCTACAATGCAATCTGAAATTCTTGAAAGATTTTTGTTATTCGAACTCTAGCACTTTAGCACTACCGCCTCACAGCGAGAAGGTGCTGGGTTCGAGCCCTGGGTCGGCCGTAGGGTGTTTCTGTGTGGAGTTTGCATGCTCTCCCTGTGTTCTCTGGGTGCTCCGGTTTCCATATAGGTTAATTGGTGACTGCGTGACCCCTGTAAATGTGTGTGGGATTGTGTGAGTGTGTGTGCATTGCGGTGTGTTGGCACCTGCCCAGGGTTGGTCCCCGTCTTGCAGCCGTTCCAGCGAGGGATTAAGCGGTTCAGATAATGAATGAATGAATGAACGTTACAGCATTAGGGAATATTTTTCACTGACATTTATGCTGTAATTCAAGTCCAAATTAAAAGAGTGTGTGTGTGTTCATGTATTTCTCGCATTGTGGGGAACTTTTTGTCCCCTAAAATCACTTTTATCTGTGTTTTTGGGCTTTGTGGGGACATTTGAGAGGTCCCCATGAGGAGAAATGACTTTATAGAAAATGTGCTTGTTTTATTTGAGAAACTAAAAGAGGTGAAAGATGTGCTTTTGGTTACTGAGGTTAAGGTTAGGGTTAGGATTAGGTGTAGGTATAAAATTATGTACTTTAGTCATTAGGGGAGTCTATGGAAAGACCTCACAAAGATAGTAATACAAGACTGTGTGTGTTTGTGTGTGTGTGTGTGTGTGTGTGTGTGTGTGTGTGTGTGTGTGTAAGCTGACTTGAATAAACACCTCATTTAACCATGTTTACAAATTGCTCTCTTGCTCTATTATAATGTTCTAGACCTCTTTTATTATGCTGAATAAATGACATAATTTTTAGTTCATTCCTATGATAATTACTGCAGGACATTTTCTGAATCCTATTAATGTTGGAAAGAGATGGTTGCTGTGATGATTGTGTAACATTAATTATGAGCTTTTTTCCTTAATTAAACCATTTGCTGTGATGTCAGACCACCTCTGATCCAATGAGACATAAAAATTCTGATAAATGACCAAGAGAAGCTGATGTTTAACGCAAGAGAAGAAAACATTGGTTAATAAATTGGTTTAATGTCGGTTCAAGCCTAAAATTCTTTCCCAGCACAGGTCAGTTCTACATAAACTGCTTAATTAATGTCTCACCAAACCCAAAGTCCACATAAGCCGTGTGGGAGTTGGAGGTCATGAAGTCAAGCTCTCTGTAGTGCATCACCAAGTTTTTCGAAGGACATCTTTACTGTATTCAAGAAAAATGGTTTACATTATTTTTCAGTTTTAATTAGCCTGATTCTATGTGTTAATTTTATAAAATGGTAAAATTCAACTAATATATACAATTAAAAAAATTAAAATAAAATATCACAGCTCAATCCTGGCATTACCCCAGCTGGCCACCAGAGGGCACCCCTGTATTATCTGGCATCTGTCTTGTGTGGTATGTCAGTCATTTCTTTCTGTTCTGTCCCCCAACCTCCAGTTAACCCAGTTCTGCTAAACTATTAATTTTGATTTTAGTATCTAATCAGTTTGATTATTGTTTGCATTGGTTTAAAGTTAAATAGCTCCACATTTAGCCACGTCTCTCTCTTGTGGGTCTGTCGGTCCATCGTTGAAATAAATGACATTTCAGCCAGCGTTGACTCTTCTGCTGCAGATGCTGGACCAGGTGAATGAGGAGAGGGAGGAGGAAGAGGAGGAGGAGAAATAAAAGGCAGAGTGAAAGGCGGAGAGAGTGTTATAGATAGACACGATGATCTGCAGTGTGTCCTTCTGTTGCATCACCAGCTGTGCCGCCATCCGGCCCAGACGAGTCGCTCAAATCGCATCTGTCCACAACGCAGAGCTAGACACTGGAAATGTTGGTCCTCATTCACTAATATCTTGGTTTTAAGAAATATGCTAAGAAAAGTAGGAATTATTTACGTGTTCTTAAAATACAAAAGTGTTCAACAGTTATAATGAAGAACAAAAAACTGATCTCAAATAAGAAAAATTTGGCCAAACCAGAATCTTTGATGAGTTGGTTTTAAGAATAAACTTTTATTCAAGAACTGTAAGAGAATGAGGTCCATTACCTGTTAAGAAATTGAGGCTCGGGGCTTGGAAACTGACCGCCCAGTGTTTTGAGACAGTATAAATACATTATATTAGGGCTGAGCAATTAGTCAAAAATCAATCAAAACCAAATTAGTCATTTGGGCAGTTGGTGGCGTAATGGTTGGGAGTTCGTCCCATGATCAGAAGGTCACCAGTTCAAATCAAACTAGTAAAGTTGTCACTGAGGTACTCATGAGCAAGATACCACCCCCAAGCACTGCTCCCCGGGAGCTGCCCATGTTAGCTGCCCACTGCTCCTTTAGGGAAGGGTCAAATGCAGAGGTCACATTTGGTTGTGGTGCAATGTGTGCTGTGCTGTGGTGTGTTCACAATGACAAAATAATCGCTCATATGAATGCTCAGTAGATAAAGACTTAGACTTGAGATATTACAAATGCTATAGTTTAGAATTCGAGTCCCATAATTTGTAAGACGTCATTTGTAAGACGGACCTTTATTTTGGAATTCCCAACAATAGGCAAAATGTATGTAATTGATAATGTTTGCTTTGTTTTAACATCCAGAATTTCTTATTTTAATTTAAGGAGGAAAAATCCAAAGGTGTAGTGTGTCGTTATGATACAGCAGAACTATACTATCTCAGTTGCTATCACTATTACTAAGTATTTAGTTTGTAACTTCAAATATGAGTAATGTTTTAATGTGTGTAAATAGGAATGTAATGTTCTTTATAAAATATGAAAAAGTAATATTTTAGCTGCTTTTTGGGATTTGATATGAAGGGCAGTGATTATGTCAAATCTGCATATCATCGCATATTGATCGCTGAGTCCTTAATCGCATCGAATTGAAATTGTCTCGTATCAAACTTTGTAATATCGTCAGAAATCGGATCGTTACAAATTGAATCGATATAATAATGTATCATAATAAAACCTAATTAATCATAATTAAGGTGAAATGTTTAATTAATCATGATATTGATTTAAAGTCATATCATCTACAGTAAGTATATTGCCCTAATTTGTGTTACCAAGTGAGCAGATACTTCCAGAATTGGCTAAAGTATCGAGCCAGGTTTACAACAACATCCTTCTCCTTGGCGTTGTCAACTGCAATTTGTTAAAATATTTACAAAATTTCTTTGTTTTTTCCCTCTGTTCTTTGCTCTGGGGGTTTACAGTGTTTTCCGTAAGTTTGCATCATCGGATCGAGTGGAACGACCCTTTCAAATCTCGATCACCCCCAACACCAACAACAACACCACCGCTGATTCAAGTCTACTATTATGGACACTTTTGAGATGAAAAATATCAAAGTACCGAAACTTTTTGATCTGCGTTCAACGGTAAAGTACTGTGCCACTAAGAACACAAAGGATTAAAGTTCTGTGGAAAAGAAGTAAATACACAAATTGTCCATGAAAACGGATAAACAGATTGCAAAAAGGTAAAAGTTTCTCATTTATGAATTAAGTTTAGTTTCTAACTGATCACACAGTTGTGCTGTGCTGTGTTCACAATAACAAATAATCACGTAAATTCATTTCCTTCCTCCAAAAACTAAAAGGAGTGGCACGGGGTGGAGTTTTCCCTTGGGAACCTGCAGCAGCTGGGGTCTGCACTCCCGTTGTGCTCCTTATGGCCTTCTCTATTAGTTCCGCACAGTTTAGCGTTGGTAGACGAGCGTATGAAACGTATCTGAGATCATTAAAAGTGAATCTCATCCCAAACTGCCACCTTCATGCGTGTAATTAGAGCTGCAGTTAAGAGCTGCTCAGCGTTTACCGCCGGACTGTCGACAGTGTGGAATTATGACACTACCAACTTCATCTTCAACCTGCAGCTCAACATGCACACGACCCCAAGTGTATCCTCTAATAACCGACAACTGTGGCCTTCTGTCTTCCTTTCAGTCATTCCTTATTTCCTTCTTTCTTTCTTTCTTTACATCTTTCTTTCTTTCTTTCTTTCTTTCTTTACTTCTTTACTTCTTTCCATTCTTCTTTCTTTCTTATTTTCTTTCTTTACTTCTTTCCATCCTTCTTTCTTTCTTTCCATCATTCCATCCTTATTTCGTTCTTTCTTTCTTTCTTTCTTTCTTTCTTTACTTCTTTCCATCTTTCTTTCTTTCTTTACATCCTTTTCTTTATTTCTTTCTTATTTTCTTTCTTTCTTTCTTTCTTTCTTTCTTTCTTTCTTTCTTTCTTTACTTCTTTCCACCCTTCCTTCTTTTCTTATTTTCTTTCTTTCTTTACTTCTTTCTTTCTTACATTCTTTCTTTCTGTCCATCATTCCATCCCTATTTCTTTCTTTACTTCTTTCCATCCTTTTTTCTTTCTTTCTTTTTCTTTATTTCCATCTTTCTTTCCAGCAATCCATCCTTCTTTCTTTTTTCTCTCCCCATCCTCCCACATTATTTCTTCTTTTCTGTTTCATCTGTCTATCTCTCTCCTCCCACCTTCTCTTTTTTCTTTCTCTCTCTCTTTCTCCCTCTCCCTCCTCCATCTCTGTCTTTTTTAACATTCTCTCCTTCATTCTCTTTCTCTCTTTTCTCTTCCATTTGTCCTTTCTTTCACTAGCTCTCTTTCTTTCTCACTATTTATTTTTCTCTAACTCTCTGTCTCTCTGTCTCTACATCTTTATTTAACCTTTTCATTCTCTCTCAGACCCTTGTTTCTCCATTTCTCTCTCTTTCACTCTCTCTCTGCCTGTTCCCTTCACTAAATCTGTCTTCCTTTCTTTCACTCTGTCTCCTTTCTCTCTGTCTCTCCCCTCTCCATCTTTTTCTGTATCTCCCTTCCGCTCCCTTTCTTCTTTACCTTTTTCTGTGTCTTCCCCATCTCTTTCACCCTCTTTTACTCACTACTCTTATTTTCTCTCATTCCTCTCTCTCTCTCTCTTGTTTATTTATCCACCCCTGTGGCCCATCCGCCTCCTGCAGTGCTGCAAATGTTCATTTGGAAAACACGGATTGATCCGGAATTTGAATTCCGCCAGCGTTGTGTAGTTGAACTCTTCCAGAGTTTGTGTTATATAAATATGACTTTAATTTTGCTCCGGATACTGCTGCACTTGCAGAAAGCACATTAGTTGCAATCTGAGATTATTTATTACAGCCGTCGATTGATTAGAGCGTTGATATGATTAATCACATATTTAGATTTTATGAGAATTCCTGCAACTTCCTGCAACAAAGCCGTTTCTATAACCCCCAGTATTACAGTTTTTCTCGGGCACTTAACTACATTGACCATGCCATTAGTCCAAGTTGTCATTTCCAAATAAATATAAGCAAATCAGCAAACTTTCTTGCATAGCAGAAACCATGTTGTCATTGCTTACACATCACTTTTCATTGCTAAAGGATTGTTGCAAAACACTAGTCACAGTGATCATTTGGTAACACCAAAATCACATCAGAGTGTCTGATTAAGCAATTCACTTCAAAATAGCGGCAGCTGCTAAATCCCAATCCCAAAATACTACTGAGCTTGAGCCAAACTTGCACTTGGTTTCACTACTCGCTGCAAATCTAATTGTCAATCACACAAAAGTTGCTAAGACTGCATAAAAGTTGTAATAATGTGGTGTAATTATTAACACACAATGAAACAAGACTGGAGAGGGCGTGGACGTGGAAGAGGAAACCGTGGGCAAGGTCAAAGACAGAGGTCAGCCATAAAATTACAGCCACTGTCATTGACCATGTTCATGGTCATGTGTTGCATTAATTATTCGAACGTTCAAGAGGGAAAATAGACCTGTAACACTCACTTGCTATAATTCAAATACAGACCACAGTTCTTGCAGTTATCAGATCTATATTTACTGCAGTATTCTACATTTCATACAGTATGTCTTTATAGACTCGAAAGAACACCTGCAGTTGGCGGGCGGTTCACTGCTGACCATGAAGCGGCGATTGTTCAGATGGTGCTGGGGAACAATACACTCCGTTTACAGGAAATACGGGCTGCTGTAACTGCAGACCACACAACATATCTCAACATTCATTCAGTCACTCTATCAACTGAGATATCAATATGTACAGGTAAAACATCACTATATGAGTTGTCCACTATATGTTCACTGTAACTCTGTGCATCACTCGGTATATCAGAGACTAGTTCTGTTGTATACATCCCAACAGTTGGGCATTTAAATCTGGACAATAAAAAAGTTTATTGTATTCCTTGATGAGATTTACAGAGCACTTCTGGAGTCTGAAGAGAGAGAAGATGCTACGGAAGAGATCATGCAGAGTAAATCACATGCCTTTTTTATATCACATGACAAAATAAATTTTCTTGATTTTTGCGTTTTCATACACACCCAATAAAACCACTTTCCTTCACAGAAGACGTGTTTTTGTAGTTTGTTGCTCCCTCTGTGTGTGTACTGATTTTACTGCAGTGAGTAAGTAGTTTGTCTGAGAGTGTTCACTTATTGCTTATATGTGACCCTTCACCGCAAAACCAGTCGCTTGTCGCAAGGGAGGTTTCCGAGAAAAATAAGCGTTTATGTTGTGTGGGGTAAAACCCGACTCCTTTGAATGTTGATATCTCAGTCATATGTCGTCCCATTCATTCCATATAGGTATTGTTTTGAAGCTTGATTTATGCCCTTTCATGAAAACATAACTCAATTTTGAAAATTTGCGACAAGTGACTGGTTTTGCCGTGGAGGGTCTCATATGTGTCTGCTGTTTGACTGATGTGTGTTACTGTTTGAGTGAGTTATGCACTTTTGCGATAGCTATTTAGTGTTTTGATTCACATAGAGAGTTTTGCAGGGAAAGTGGGGAGTTCTGCCAAATTTGTTAGTGTTGTGCAGGCTACATCGGCTGATTTGAGAATGTGGTTGTTGTTTTGATAAAAGTAGTTAAGCGCCTGAGAAAAACTGTAATACGATCCCAGCTTCAGCAGTACACGCACCAAATAATCAGCCTCCTCGGCTCTCTTTCCATAAATCTGTTATATAGGCAAATCCCCAGGCTCAACCCTCGATCCTGCAATAACCTTAGCATCGTCCGAGAGTTGCAGTCCACTGCAAACACTCAAGTGAAAATTAGTTCTCATCTTCACACAATGTCACATCTGTGCCACCTCAGCCACGCTCACTCCGATCCAGATTGCCGGGATTCTGACCTGATTTTCTGTTTCATCGTGGGTTGGGTACCGAGGACGGTACTTTTAAAGGTACCGACTGAATTATGTCAGTACTACCAGGTATCGGTTCACATCAAATCAACTGGTGCCAAATTTTGGTAAATTCACACGTTCATCAACAGTGATTATTTGCCAATGTACACTATGCTGGTTGCTAACATACACTATATTGGTTGCTAATGTACACTATGCTAGCTGCTAACAAACACTATGTTGGTTGCTAACTTACACTATATTGGTTGCTAATGTACACTATGCTAGCTGCTAACAAACACTATGTTAGTTGCTAATGTACACTATGTTGGTTGCTAACATTCACTATGCTAGTTGCTAATGTTGGCCTCTAACATACACTATTTTAGCTGCTAATGTACACTATGCTTGTTGCTAACATACACTATGTTAGTTGCTAATGTACACTATTGTGGAAAACTTGGCTAATTTGTCACCAAAAGTCCCCTACAAGTTTGCCTTTTACATTCTTCATTTGACTTTTGCATTTGTGTTTTGGTAACATTTTTGTCAAGATGGATGCACAGTGTGAAATCAGATTCTAGGAATGGCCTTCACAGTGAGAACTACTATGACAAAGTTGTTTGATCTTGGTGGATAAAAGTCATGAAAGAGTGACACTTTTTAAAGGGGTGAGAATCTCGACACATCAAACGCAGCCACTGACCCTGTTTTGATTCAAAGATTTGTATCTTTTGGGGAAAAAATCTTTCAACAGAAGGAATGGTTCTGAAGAAAGTTTCACTTTGAACGCCGAGTTGAGACACCGTTTTCCGCTGTCGGGGGGTTTGGAAGGTTTCTTATTTTCGCGTTACAAATGTTTTCCCCGAGTTGTGTTGAGCTTTAACTGAAACTATAATATGATGATGGCGTAAAATTGGCCTCCAGTTTTGTCTGTCGCTCCAAACAGAAGACCAGACGACTGATGCGTGTCCAAAAAGACGCCCACTCACCCAGTGCAGCGGCAAAAAAAATGTGTACAAGTGAGAAACGCTTCTGCATGTCGATGTTAGTGGTGCTGCAGGAGGTAAAGACAGAAGTGAAAGGAGGAAATCCGAGCAGTGTAAAAGAGAGAAATTCATTTAAAAATAGGATTCAAGGTCACAAATCCCAGTGGTAGCCGCTGGGAAGCGACAGTAGAGGAAGAGGAAGAAAAGCAATTGCAGGTACATAATACCAGACTGTGACTCCACAGGCCTGCCGCCTGGATTAGGGATGCACCGATCCAAAACGTGGATCAGACAGTGTGTAATTATTACATTGCTTTAGTTAGAAAAACAGTATTTAATCCAAGTATTCCTTAAGCATAAAAGAATAATCAGATATTTATAAAGTATTATTTTCTGATTTCTGTTTTAAAAAGACTGTATTGCATTTGTATGATATCGGCAGATATCTAAATTTACAATATCGGTATCATTATTGGACATAAAAGTAGTATTGTGTCATGTCTAGCATGTAGAGAGAGAGAGAGAAAGAGAGAGTTGGTAAGAAAGCAGAAAAAGAAGGAAGAGTGGAATAGAAGGAAAGAAAAATGGAAGAAATAAGGAAAAATGGGAAGAATTGCTGACAGAAAAAGAAGCAGGTGAATAAACGAATGACATTAAAAGTACAAAAGCGGCAATAAGTGGGGTCCAAGCATAAATCGTAACAAGCAGCACAATAGCAGTTGATTCAGTAAGCGTCAAAGAAAGCAGTCAGTAGACAGAAGTCAAAATTAGCAATTAAAAAAAAAAAGAAAAAGCTCTATTATGACATCACAGAAATGCTCTCTAAGCACACCCTAGTGGTCAAAACGATTTTTCCTTTTGCTATAGCCCCAATTATTGACCGACTATTGGGCACAGCATTCCTACTTACAATGAAAATTTCAGCTTTCTTCAACTTACAGTTCAAGCTGCATTGTCTGTTTTGTAGAAGAACATACTACTACTACTACTACTACTACTACTATTACTATTAATAATAGGGATGCACCGAATCCAGATTTTTGGGGTTCGGCCGAATACCGAAATAATAATAAGAAGAAGAAGAAGAAGAAGAAGAAGAAGAAGAAGAAGAAGAAAGAAACTGAACTTTGTGCTTGGACCCCTTAAAGTGTAAAACATGATGTTAAAAAGTAATGTGGAGATTTATATATTTTTATAATATTTTTAACAATGTAATGTCAAATCACAGTGCTTTTCATTCCTTAGTTTTAAGTATTTAAATGATTTACATTGTGTCTTTAAATTGATCTCATTTTAAGTGTTTTTCTTCATGGAGATGCATGGTTTTATTCTGTCTTCTTTGCTCATTTTAACCTGCTGTGTGTGTAATTGTGAAGGCTGCAGTGTTAAAAATCTCAGCGGTCTGCACTCGGGTCAAACTGCTGCTCCACCAATTAACTGAAACATTCCCTCAACGCCATTCTGGTCCCGACTGCACTTCACCATAAATTCTTTTAAGGTCACTTTCAGGTGGAGTTCTTACTTTGTCTCAACTTTAAAAAAGACTTTTTGTACAGATAAAATTGACCAAATTAGTCAGTAGTTTAGTTTACTGCCTAAAATAATTCACGTTAAAATGACATATCTTGCAGTAAACTGCACCACCAAGCAAAGCGGCTTTTCACTAAATAAAAGAAAATTATTTATGTTAAAATACATGGCTAGAAAGATTTCATAAAGTGTTTTTGCATGTTTTGGCTGGAGAGCCCAATGTAATTCAAATTAAAAATTGTGCTTCAAAGCAACAAAACATATTAATCAAGTTGATAACGCACATGCAAACACTGCAATTATGAAGATGCTACACAAATTACACACAAAACACTTTCATCAACATGCACCACCGAGACATGACCAAGATTCTGAAGGGCTAAAACCATTCCCAGAGTTGGATTTTTTTTTTTTAATGAATCAATGAATAATACACCGAATCAAATATTCAGACGTCTCTATTTTGACTCATATATTAGTATTTAATGTTATATTTATAATACAATTTAGTACAAGCTATCCTCTACCATTAACACATTTTTGCACCAAGAAACAAAATTACTCCAGTGATCTGTAAAGTGAAACACCAAAAGGCCTAAATTTCTCCTAATTTAGCATGAGATCTGAACCAGCCGTCTGGTTGACACTGGTGCCCTGATTTAGACACAAAATTGGGGCCAGTTCATCATTTTTTCTCATGTCATTTTGCAATCAAATCATCTTCATTTTTATTCTTTTTCCCTCTTTCCATATGAATCTGCGTTTTTCTGCCACGAGAAATGACTCCACTCTCACCCCGACTTCATTAGCTGTGGCCGGAACAGGGCGAAACAATGAAAAAGGGAATGCCGCTCTCGGGCCCTTAATGACATTTTTCATCAGCGCTCCAATCCGCCGCGCAAACGAGCCTCGGTGCAAACGAAAGCGCCGTGATTAGATTTCATTGGATGATTAGAATTTTCATTGGGCCCAGATTTGACGCGTTGGCAGGAGAGGAGAGGTGCGATGGAAAAACCCGAGTCAGGCTTGAAAATGGGAAGTTGAGTCGCTGATTAAATCAACATCAGACCCCAAAAGATAATGATGTTGATGATGATGATGATGATGATGATGGTGATGATGGTCACATTATGGGGTTTAGAGTTTAACAGAGGTTAAATGGTTGAATCTCTGTTTCTCCATCCTTATGGGAATATAAATCTGAATTTGAACCATTTAAGATGAACAGATCCGTTCCTGTACTTAATGCTCAACTAAATTGAGAAACACTCAGAACATACAGTATCTGCGGATATTTCTACATGAACGAAAACTCATTTTACCCTCTCTTCTGTACGAACAGATGTTCAATATCATGTCAAACCTTTTAACCCCATCATTTGTTAACACACCACACAGTGCACCACTACCAAATGTGACCTTTACATTTGACCCATGAGTACCTAAGTGGTACCTTTACCATTCCGGAACTTGTACAGGACCAACTCCCTAATTATTATGCTGTCATGCTCCCATGGGAACCCTTTGTGGAGACGGTGCAGATGTTAACTGAAACATTACCCTTCTTTATTTGCAGAAAGTCCAAGTAAAACTGTCCATAGTTCCAAGCTTTCGGCTCGCCAAGCATGCTAAAGTCCACAGCAGTGAAACAAAGGGCAAGACGTAACAGTGACCAGACTACAAGCTTTGGGTCAAGCTCGCATAAAAAATAGACAGTCCAGGTGAGAGAAACCAACCCAATGAGTGCTCAAGCCACGAACGTGACGTGCAAAACCGGAAGTCAGAACTGAAACCTACGCGAGACAATGAACATAAGTCCAGGTAACACAGTCCACAGCTCCAAACCTTCAGCTTGCCAAATATGCTAAAGACCACAGCACCACAGGTCCGATGTGATCACACTAGAGTTGTAGTCAAGACCACCTAAACGGAGACCAAGTCCAAGACCAAGAGTGTGTTGAAACCTAGACTCTGAAGAACCGAGACCAGGACCGGGGGCAGACTGAGACAAGACCAAGATGCTGAAGGGCCGAGACCAAGACCAGGGCAGAGCAAGACAAGGACAAGACCAAGACATTTACATTTACAGCATTTAGTAAACGCTCTTTATCCAGAGTGACTTACATTTCCTAATTTCAGGGACAGTTCCTCTGAGAGCAACTTAGGGTTACGGGTCTTCCTCAGGGACCCAGTGTTGGTAATGCCAGAGGTCAGATTCGAACCCACGGCAGTTCACGGCAGCCGGTCCTCAAACTCTTGGTTCCAAGGCGAGTGTCCTACCACTAGCCACTAACACCCTGATATCACCTGAAGACTCTGAAGGGCCAAGACAGAGATGAGACTGAGACCTGCATGTCAACACCGAGACAAGACCAAGACTCTGAAGGGCCGAGACCGAGACCAGACTGTGTCGTGACTGGCTGCCGTGAACTCAAACACTGTGTAACAGTTGAACACACAAAGTACACAAAGTACACACAAAGATTGTTTTGAATTTAAAACTCATCTGTAGCAACAAAACAAAAGGTTAGACATAACAGTGACCGGACGACGAGCTTCGGGTCGAGCTCGCTTAAATAATAGACAGTCCAGGTGAGAGAAACCAACCCAATGAGATCTCAAGCCACGAAAGTGACGTGCAAAACTGGAAGTAAGAACTGAAACCTAAGCGAGTCAATGAACAGAAACGAAATAATGTTGAATAACACCCATGCCAACAAGTGAGAAAGGTGGACAGCTAGTTTCCAATGATAGACCGGCTAGTAAATATAAGTTATATGATATTTACGTGACTTTCTCTTTACTGTTGTGATGAGGGCTATAATGAAGGTCATTCCAAAATGGACATATCTTCATCCATACAGGAATTCCAGAATATTTTTGTTCATCGCAGGTGAGTAATGAATTCCAAGCAGAAGGAGAGGAGAGGAGGAGAGGGGAGGAGAGGGGGAATGGAAGGTGTCTGGTCTGACATCCACAGAATTCTACACAGTGTTTATGGAAATGACACTCTTGGCAAGAGCAATGCGCACAGATGGATGAAGAAGTTTAAAGGAGGTGTCATCCCCATAAACATTCGGTAGCTTTCTGCGGATGACGGACAGCCGCAACCCCTCCTGCGTCAAGAACTCGGTGATGGCATGCTGCTTTCACTTGCAATCCATTATTAGTAGAGGGCACGTAACTCTATCAAGATATGCAATTTGAACTATCCATCATTAATAATAATAAAAAATAATGTCCACTTTAACTTTAAACTTTTAATTTACCCTTGTAGAAGACATTCATCCATTCATTATCCAGACCACTTAATCCCAACCGGAGTTGCTGGGGCAACCGGAGCCTATCCCAGGACCTATGGGCGCAAAGCGAGGACCAACCCTGGGCAGGCGCCAACACACACAATCACACCTTACGAGGCCAATTTAGAGTTGTCGATTGACCTATATCGCATGCCTTTGGACCGTGGGAGGAAACCATCAGCATGCAAACACAGAAAGGCAATAAAGTGAGGTTTTGACCACTCTCAGGGCAAAAAATGTGTTCGGTGGACATACGCCCTTAAACATTACGGAAGAGGATTAGGGCCACTAAAAAAAAAAAAATAAAAAAAAAGGGTCATATTTTATTCTGAGAATAAAGTCAGAATTCTGACTTTAATCTCACAATTCTGACTTTTTCCCTCACAATACTGACTTTAATCTCACAATTCTGACTTTAATCTCACAATTCTGACTTTTTTCCTACAATTCTGACTTTAATCTCACAATTAATCTCAAAAGAAAAAAGTCAGAATTGTGAGATTAAAGTCAGAATTCTGACTTTATTCTCAGAATAAGCTTTGACCCTTTTTTTTGAATAAGCTATGACCCGTGTTTCCTGTCACCAAACAAACATGGCGTCAGGGGCATGTCCGATACTGGATAAGAAACTCCCACCTGGAGATGAGAAACTCAAAATTTTTAGTCTGCAGAGACTAATATTTGCCAAAATACAGTAAAATTCTGTTTACAGCAATTGTTTACAGTGTACCTCCTTGCTTGTGGAGGTGCATCTGTGAGTAAACTACAACAATCATAGCGTTCTGCTGACGCAGAAGTGACTCAATTTAATGCATTATAAGGTTGGCTAAGTGTGTGTTTGTGTGTATGTATGTGTGCATCAAAGGACAGAAATGAAAACACTTCAGATGCATTCAGTTATAACCCTCTCGGTATCAAAGGGTCGGAATGCTCTTAGCCGGAGAAAACCTCATTACGCGGCAGGCCCGAGGCTAACGCTCTTTTAGCACAGCCTTCCTCTTATCTTCTCTCTCTCTCTCTTTATTCCTCCCTTTTTCCTTTGTTCTTTCATGTTGGCTTTCTGGTCTTCTCTTCTCCTTCATTTCGCACACAAGTCATGAATCTCTCTCTTACTAACGCAGCATCAATATCCCCAAAACTGATTTCCATAATCCGGAATGGTTTTATTATATATTCCTCTGATTAGCCGAAACTACAGCATGAGTGTTGAAGCTTTAACCCTTACAGCCTTAAGAGAATTTGGAGTGTTTTTCTACCTTTGTTTTTGCGGTTATTCTAATGTGTGTGTAGAAAGCCATACATGCTTTATGTTGTTGTGTTCAGGACGTCCTGCACTACTCAGATTTGTCAAAGTTTGATGTGTAAATGCTGGCACTGTCTTGAAATCAGCACATTTCTAATCTGCACCTGTAGAAATTTGTACTGAAACTGTAGATATAACTACTAGAAATAGGATGAACAGTGACTGTTTTAGAGTTGGGGGCAAGACCACCTAACCCGAAACCGAGACAAGACCAAGACCAAAGTGTGTCAAAACCGAGACAAGACCAGAGTGTGTCGAGACCGAAAAAAGAACAGATCTCAGATCTCGGTCTCTGAAGGACTGAGACCGAGTCAAGACTGAGACCGGACCAATGCACGTGTTACACCACATGACAAATAGGTGGAAGATGCAAAGCCTAAGCAACATTAAAGATGTTTATTCAATATTTCTCTCTTACATATCTATAATGAGGAAATCACTTCACTGGAAGCAGTTATCAACACTGATCATGTGTTAAACTCAACAAACCACAGTGAACGCTCCTCAAGACCAAACTCACTGTTTTATTGGCTTGCAGAGTTGTTATTATGCAGAAACATTCTATGGTTTAGTGCTGTGACGAAAAGTAAGTTCAGTGCAGGTGGAAACACTTCTTTATCCATTTGGTATCAATCTGGATACAGAATAAAATTATTTGATAACAAATAATACATTTTTCTATATGTATTTTTTTCCCTATTGATTACTCTCCAACATTATGAATGGAAAAAAAATCGGATCAATTAAAAATAGAGAAATACTAAAGTTTTAAGTAATTTTGAGCCAATTTGGGCTCATTTTGGCCTCTAAAATGAGCTGCTTTTGGGCTTCTGGAAGAGTTCTGGAAGAGAACTACATTTCTGTGCATGATGGCGTACCATATGAGAGACGTGAGTGCTAACGTGTGTTTTTACATCTCCAATGAGGTAATTAATGCATTTTTATTCAACTGTCTTAGTTTTTGTGCATGAATTATTCACAAATACTTTCACATACAGAGGAATCAATATAATGTCTGTTAAATTCAAAGTCTTCAGATTCTGACGTGTACATGTGTGGTTTCTGAGGCGCTCAAACAAGCTTTCACATATTGAAAATCTTTAATGTTTGCCAAGGTGAAGAGTAAACGTGCAGCACTCACCATTTTTTTGCAAATAAATTCTGTATTATCTTTTTTCTCTCCACCTCTTTCTCCATGAGACTTACAGTCTAAACCATCTCAAGACTCGCAAACATTACATCTCTTTACATTTCTCAGTAGATGTTACGGTGCAAATACCCTAAAGCGAGGCAGAATAAGCTGTAAATAGCCTGAAATGTGGGAAAACGTGCTGGAAAATGGTTGTAATTGCCTGATCCTTACGTGAATAAACATTAACCTCGTGGTAATTGGCAGCTAATCTGGTGTTTATGTATGTAATTGGCAAAGCATGAGGTACAAGAACGCCGCGTCCGGCCCTCGAGGTGCGAACGCTGCCTAATCCTCTTACCTTCGCCGAGCGAGAACACAAAAATTAAAAAATCGAGTGCAAGGCCGGAAGGAGAGACGGACAATAAAATGCCAAATAATAGGGCTGGCGATTCAGTGGAGAGACAGAGAAAAGCTGAAAAATGTGAAAATTTATTTTTTAGTGAGAGATTATTTATCCTTGTGAACAAAGAACAGCACACAGTGCACCTCAAATAAAAGTATACTACCATGGCTGTATTGATCTTGTAATAAGATGTTTATAAGAGGTATGAATGTGATGGGGTTTATATTACAGTCATGGTGTAGTAAGGACATGATGGATTCGGGTTCATGGAGACCTCAGATTCGTGACTCATGAGTTATTTAATGGATTCGCCCAGGTGAGTCATGAATCACCCAGCTCTAGTGTATCACGTTGTTAACTCACAAAAAGAAGGCTCTGGGTTCAATCTCCGGGTCATGCTCTTCGTGTTGGTGTGGGTTTCCTCCCCAGTCTAAAAGCATGCAGTTTAGCTTGACTGGTGTTGTCTAGGGGTTAGAACACTCACATCTGGACCAAGAGGTCATAGGTTCGAGTCCTACCTCCCCCACTACCCTCATTGTGTCGTTTAACCAGAAGTGTCTCTCCAGTGTTCGTTTGGGTTTTCTCTGGGACAGTTGGTGGCTTAACAGTAAGGTACTGTCCCTGAGCACTGCTCCCCGCGTGCTGCCCATGTTAGCTGCCCACTGCTACCTCACGGATGGGTCAAATGCAGAGGTCACTTTTGGCTGTGGTGCACTGTGTGCTGTGCTGTGGTGTGCTCACAATGACAAACAATCACTCACTTTCACTCACATTCCAAAAGCAAGTCGTTTTGTTTGATTGGTCACTCTGAATTGGCCCAATAAATTATAAATGTGACTGTGTGTCCTGCAGTGTGTGGGGTCCACCCAGCATTGGTCCCCATCTTGCATCCAATGTCCCGGGATAGGCTCCGGTCCCTGCGACCTTTATAGGGTGTAATCGGTTCCGTTAATGAACGAATGGTCAATGAGGTCCCTCGTTCTCATATTGTTGACGTCTTGTTGTGTCCCACATTCGTCATGTGACATTAGTCACCATCGTTGTAGTCACCGTTGCATCAGTAAGACAGCTATTTTTCCGGAATACGACAGGTGACCCCGTGTTCGCCTAATCGTAAGCGGACGGCTTTATGTAACCACGACTCAAGCTATAAAACCTCCACCTCGTCTGACATCCCCGATTCCAACCTGAGTGACGCCACCGTCGCCTCGAGAGGTCGGAAGGAAGGAAAAAGTGACGCGCCGTGCAGGACTCTGAGCATAAAGCAATGTGACTGAAGCAGGCTTTCTCAGCGAGTGAGAGTGGGTAAAAACGAGTCCTCGCTAAATAAAAAATGAAAATAGAATGA
Organism: Distichodus sexfasciatus; assembly: GCA_032718565.1. Lineage (NCBI taxonomy): Eukaryota > Metazoa > Chordata > Actinopteri > Characiformes > Distichodontidae > Distichodus > Distichodus sexfasciatus. Next base: position 144,082 of record JAVGVS010000491.1, on the reverse strand, counting down.
CTATAAAAGCTAAAAAGAAGCCTCAGCGAATGATCAAATAGAATCACATCTCTCCGGGCAACGCGTACTAAAGTTACGAAACAGCCGTAATGTTTCTCTCTGACGTGGGTGATTCATGTACCGCAATGTTTTCGATTTCGAAGTCTGGGAAAGAAACAAGACATGAAAAGGCTTTGTGGGGCAAAGTTAAAATCAAGTAAAAACTTCAGAAAATGTTGGTTCATAATCTACTTAATAACAAACTGAAGGTATTCAGTGAGAGGTTATTTGTCTTTGTGAACACAGCACAGCATACAGTGCACCACCACCAAAAAAACTGCGGCAGTTTCAGATGGTTTTATTTGAGGGCTTAGTTGAGGGCTACCAGCACATTTAGTTAAGATAAATATATTTTGTAGTATTTTATTAAAAATCCATGAGTGTAGATGCACTGGGCATGTATCTGGATCCCCGACGGTTAATTATACAAAACAAGGATGTTGAAGTTTGTTCGTGGATCTTTTGATTTTACTTGCTGGTTTTCTGAAATATTCTCTATTCAACTACATATCACATTTTATTTTTTACACACCAAAACACACTGACTGCTCCAATCAGCAAAACCCAAAGCACCATGAGAAAATCAGAAGAATATCAAACAAACCCTACTATCAATAGTTTGCAAGAAATTCTGTTACTTTTGAAGCTGTGAACAAACAACATGTCATGATGAAATATTACACAAAGCCCAATGAAATAAAACAGGCATAAAAATGAAACCTCAGCCCGTTGAAGAGAGTGTTTTCTAAAACTTCTGTTTACTTTCTCTGACATTACATATACATGAGAATTTGTCCTTCGAGCAATTTTATTCCAGTCTCACATTAATGAGTAAGAGGGGTGCAATATGTTTTCTCATCTTTTTATTTAAGCACAAAAGATATACATTATTCAATTTGGTTTTCACTAATACAAGTTAACAAATAAATGAATGAGTGCTGCACCATGCTTGGCAAAAAAGAGCAATGCAATTCAAAATGTCACACTTGTGTTGTGTTGTGTGTTTGCAACACGTTTGTAACATGGTGAATGTGTTGTCATTTTGATGAAAGTGTTTTCTGATTTTGTGCAGTGTCTTCATCATTGCAGTGTGTTTGCATGTGCCTTCACGTAATCAACTTGATTAATATGTTTTGTTGCTTTGCAGCACGTTTTATTTTTTATTTTGAAGCGCATTGAGCTCCCTCAGTTTTTGTGTTGATTTTTGGTTTGAAATTGACAATCAAACAAATGAACGACGCACAAATTGTCCGGCAATGACAACTTTAAATTTGGGGCTAAAACTTCTACGTGTGAATAGCTGGAAGTTTGCCTTCATTGCTGACAAATGTTACCACAAGTTTGTGAAAAAGATCAGCAGCCAATTAACCTAATAAACCAATTATCCTGAACAAACTCTTTTCCTCATGGCTTTGTGACAAGACTAAACATGTTTTTCCAGGGCAGAAAGTGGGGTATTCCCGTCTCGTTCTGTTTGGACGGCGAATAAATAGGCGACCATCATCACATCGGCTTGTCTGACAGAAGGGAGGAGAGTTGATCTGCGAGGTTGAACTGATGAAAAAATACTGGCTGCTTTTCTCTGTAAAATACATAAATCTATCCATCTATCTAGCTGCCATGCATGTCTGGAAAACCTTTAAAGGAAATTGTTTCCGGTGGTTACTGTCCCTCCACTCGGTCGCTTGTTTATCCTTATAGGGTAGAGTCAGGTCGTCTCAAGCATCTAAAACCGCGGTTCACACACATAACACTTCAAAAGGTTCCGATCTTTAATGTTACTATTTAGCTTTTACAAAGAAATGCATTTGCATGAAGAACAGCTGGAACCCAAAGCACTGCAGGTTGTGATTGTTTCCACTATGATAGATAGATAGATCGATAGATCTAGCTATCACAGTTTGCAGGCTGAGCTCGTAAAAGGACAAAGTCAATGTAATTTTACGGTTATAGCCAGGGTTTGTGTACAGCTATAGGCTTATTTAGCTGCACTCATCATTATGTCTGTGAAAAATATGTCCCCAAAAGTATAGTCTAGACGTGTGTGTGTGTGTTCTGCTTTGTGCTATAGGCCATTGCCACAGTGAGTACAGACTGTTCAGATTGCTCAATCAAGATATACACAGAAGCTTCTGTCTAAGCACGCACACACACACGCACACACACACACACATAGTCTCTGGCTGTGTCTCTTCCAGCTGTTTGGCCTTGATCAGAGCGAGTGCTGTTAGCGTCGTCCTGCTACAGTACCAGTGGCTCATTACTGACTGTTTGACAGAGACGTCAAGCGTCCAGTCTGCCCTCTGAGGACAATTTCACACTCTGATTGCTTAAGTATTCCGCTCCTAATCAAGCATGTCACTCCTTTCTTTCTTGGTCAAATGTCAAATGTATCTGTAACGTGGAGTGTATGGTATGAGAGGAACTCCTCCGGCTCTCCATCGCTGTCGCCAGCTCTCATCAACGCTATTACAGTAAGGCTGAAGTGATATACTGTATTTAAAAAAAAACCTGTTGTAGTCAGAAATTAATTAATACTTCTTCTACTATTGTTATTACTACTACTACAACTGTTACCACTAGTACTACCACCACCACCACTGTTGGTTTGTTGTTTCGGTTTTAAGTTCTAATTTCGGCATCTTCTCTTAAATGTGAACTGTTATTTTCAAAAAGGTCTTGAAATAAAGCCAAAGATCCCCGTCTAATACGGAGTACCCTTCTCATCTTCCAGATCGTGACCCGAGTTAAAAGAAAGACCAGAGTAAACCATCAAATTCATGTCACAAGCCTCCCTCCATCTCCTCGGTGAGGAGAAAGCAAACTTGTCATTCAGTTCAGCTGTAGATTTCTCCTCATCTATTGGCTTATTTGTATCTTTCAGCCACTTGAGTCTGCTTCATAATGACAATTTTACACGAGAGGGAGCTTTGTATATCCCAGAATCACACTGACACACACTGAAAAGCTGATTTTATCTTAGTATTACATATTGATGGGCATTTTTTTAAAAGTAGAAACATTTGAAGAATAAAGCAGGCTCTTTGTGAACTCTGACTTTTCTCTTTTGTAATTTGAATGATTTTCGGTTTGATTCTTTAAGTTCTTTTTCTTTTGGGTTTTACTGTTAATTATTTTAAGAGTTCAATTTTTTTTTTTTTTTTTTCACTGCATTATTGCAAAAGGCCTTTCAGCAGCATTTCATGAACAAAAGGTGCTACAAAAATAAGATGTATCTAAGCGAGGGGTGGGCGTGAGAACAACTAGACCCCGTCTCCCCCAACAGGGCTTTGAAGGGCTTTTGGGGCGTTACTTTGTGTCCGGTTTCATTCGAGGTCATTTGGATGTAAATGAAGAGGAGGAAGATCCACCTGCGTTCCTCAGCTCTCCTATGCCAAGTTTGCTCAGGAGTCGGGCTTTGTACTGTCTCCATCCCTCCTTCTCTCCCTCCATCCCTCTCTGCACTCTTTCATGTTTCGCTCGACTGACTCAGAGGATAATCTGTCTAATCCTGTCTATTTGCCATGCGTCTACTCGGGCCTCCGCCTGAGATCAAAACCAGATGACCTCACTTCGCCCAAACAATAAAGCAATTGCACAGAATATTTCTGTTTCACAAATTTTAAATGTATACCAAAATAATTGTCATTATTAATTTTGTGTTTAAATTTTTGAACATAATTGGGAATAACTTAAAAATACCTGTGAATTTGTTAATATTGTTCATTTACAATAATATTGTGCAAATTTACAGAAAAGAAAATCCTATTATGTCTGAGGAAATCCAGGGAGCAAGTTGTGAGTACATTTTCCGTAATTTTACGATTATTTTACCGTGTAGAGCCAAATGTAGAAATAAATGAAGTCCTTTGTCAAAAATTGCATCAAAGAGGGTTATCTCTGCCCATTTCGGACTGCCAAAATGTTGCACAATCCTGTTGTATTGACTGACCTAAGAGTTGAGTGTGTCTGAGGCTGTGTGTGTGTGTGTGTACGTGAGTTTGTGTGTGTCTGTTTCCCTCCAAAAAATCACTCTATTCTGTCTCGATCCATTCATCTATAAAAAAGTGGACATTTCATTTTAGCTGCAGCGTGTCCAGAATCAATCTGACCCAGACCGGGAGCTTTTAGACCTCAAGAGGCTGACCGGCTGGGTGAACCTTCGGGAGTCGCTGCTCGATTTAGATATATTTTTCTCCGTAGAAGTGCATTCTGGTAGACAGATGAAAGAAGTCAAGTGACTGTATTTGGAGGCTGGGTTCTTACAGGAGCTGTCTGTGAGAGAATTTATTTATGTAACAGTGTACACTGAAGCCAATTTATGTCTATTTATTGTCATTGGCCTACAGTATTTTGCTGTAATTTCATAACAGTGAAGGTCTATAAATCGTGCTATAGCTATAGATCTACAGCTTGTGTTTTTAGCAAGTATAGTAACATACTGTACACCTAAAGGGTTCTACGCTTTAAATAATTGCTGCAAACATAGTTATTTCATTACAGCATTTAACTTTATTTTCTTAATACAGTCACACACTGCAGTTTTTACAAAAGCCTGTAAATCTATAGCCGTGTTTTCAATTGCAAATACAGCAACATACCATTCAGAATTTTGTTTAAATTCTAAATTCTTAATTTATTTTTATTTATTCAACTACACTTAAATTTGTAAGGACTGTATCTGAGAAAATGTTTGCAGAAGACTATATTTGAAAATCTTGGAAAAACAGCACATTTTTTTTACAACATCATAGTGCATTAGATAATTGTAGTATTGTAGGTAAATATCAAATACAGTAGCCATAGAAAATGGCTGTTAACTCTGCTGCATTATACTGTATTTACAAATATAAATGTATAAATTTATATTTACCAAAATGTAATTACAAAATGTATTATGTGACTAAAAGCATGTTCTCACTGCGAGAATTTCCTGGGTTCAATGCCCGGGTCGGCCATAGGGCCTTTCTGTGTGGAGTTTGCACGCTCTCCCCGTGTTTGCGTGGGTTTGCACTGCAACTTAACTCTCGACTCTAAATTGGACCATAAGGTGTAAGTGAGAGTGTGATTGTGTGAGTTTGTGTGCTCTGTTGTGTGTTGGCGCCTACCCAGGGTTGGTCCACGCCTTGCGCACGTAAATTCCTGGAATAGGCTCCGGTCCCCACAGCGACCCCGGTTGGGATTAAGCGGTTCGGATAATGAATGAATGACTAAAAGTATTTTACATTTTTATAGTTATATAGTGGTTAGGTTATTCCCTTCTGGACAAGAGGTTGAGGGTTTGAATTCTACTGTAACGAACCCTTCTGGACGTTTTTATTTGAGCGGCCATCAGGGGCAGCTATTGGGATGTTTTTGGGATTTGATGTCCTTGTTTGTTTGGTTTTGTCCCCTTGTTTACCCCTGGAGTAAACACACCTGGTTTTAGTCATACTCTGTTTGCCTATTGGTTGATTATTCTTGTCTTTTTTAGTTCTGGTGTATTTAATCAAGCCCAACTCGGAGCTCTCCGTCCAGTCACCATCATGATACCTTTTGATTATACATCACGTAGTGTTAGAGTTTGATCACCACTGCGGTACCAGACAGCACAACTCCTGAAAGTTTGCGCCACTGAGTGGCTGGTGACTTCTGCTAGGTTTCGTTGACATGGAGGCTCGCTGCTCTGAGAGGCCGCGGATCTCCATCAGAGCTGACTTGCTTGCTACACCATGCCGTCTTTTTTTTTGTCCGTTGAGAAGTGTTTTTTGGAAGAAGACAAGTGCAAAATAATTTCTTCGTGTTCTCATAGTCTCCTCCACGACCCTGAGAAATGATGGAGAAGAGAGATCAAAAAAGTGAGTAGGGGTTCAGGGAGGGCCCAGCGGGATGGACAGACAGAGAGAGAGATGGAGAGCGAGGCAAAAAGAAAGACGAGTGAACGAAAGCGAAGCGGCATTATATCGGCCAGACGAGTCGCTTACGTTTGGCTTCTAAGAAGTTGTGAAGAAGTTCTGCTGCAACGGAAGATCATTCCCATCAGCCTCAGGTCACCACTCACACACTCTACACACACTCTACACACACCAGACAGCTGGCTCCTGGCTCCTCGTGATAACTCCCTGTGTGTAAATTCCCCTGCTGGACTGTGTGAAACGCCGCAGTGAAACATTGATGTGATGGAATGTTATATTTATTTCTGCCAGATGGGAGCTAAGAGCATTAGCATGCCTGGACCCAGAACACGGGAGCTCAACACACTCTTAACAAACTGATATCTCACACACACACACACACAGGTACACCATTTCTCAAGCAACACTGTGTTATAGAACTGAGCTCTACTGCTACTGCTCTTATCTCTGCTGCTACTTCTACCACTATTCTTACTGTTTTGTCCAGTATTATCACTACTATTACTACTACTATTTTTATTACTGCTACTACTACTACCACAAACTATTTTTTGATACTGTTAATAATAAAACTACTATTTTTACTAGTTCCACTACTGCTAGGGTTAGGGTTAGTGTTATTCTTACTACGGCTACTATATTTAGTAATATTTCTACTACTGTACTAACACTATTGTTAGAGCCATTTTGTGTGCATGAATGTGTGAATATTTAGATTTAATATAACTATTATTTTAGTTTTATAACTATTAACAATAGAAAGTAGAGATATGTTTCTGGAACTTTCCATAACTTTGCACGTACAGTGTTATGTAATAGAATTATATTAATACGTATACACGTTAAATGTACTAGTATGTAACAATAGAAGTAATACGTGCCTTACGTGTCGTAATCTGATTGGATCCTGAAATATATATATAAGATACAAAAACGTAAAGAACGAGTATTGTATTGAATTGTGTTAGAGCTGAGAACTCAGGAGCGTTAGAGTTTTTTGACCGTCATGTAAAGTATCTTTGTAATCTTAGAGATTCATCTTTTGCTTGTAACAGTCTAAGTTGTAGTAAAGAAAAAGACAACAAAAGAAAACTCAAAACTCAAGATTCTTTTTTGGATTCGTGTCGCGTGCAAAGAAAATTCGTAGTTCGAGGCAAGTGAGGCAGCACGAGCTGCACTGCCTTCACAGCTATTTTAATTGCTACTACTAACACTACTGCTACTACTATTTTTACGACTACAGCTATAACTAAAGCAATTACTTCTACTACTACTGCCACTTCTACTGCTACTTTTTACTTTTTACATTTACTTATTTTACATTTGTTACTTCTAATACTAAAGTTAATATTTACTAGTGCTACTCTTTGTGCCCTTACTATGACTACTATATTTACTACAATTTATACTACTGTCACGGTCCCGCCCAACTTAGACGGGACCGTACCACCGTGAACCAAGGATGAGTATCTGTTTGTTGTGTCTTACTCTCTGGGTTCACTTCTGGAGTGGTGTGTCTGTGGTGTGTGTGTGGTGTTTGCTCCTCATGTCTCCTCGGGTTAGCCTTAGCGTTCTGTGTTAGCTTGCTCCTCACTTCCAGGTTTTGGGTCCACACTTCGTGTGCGCTCCCGAGTAGTTCACTCACTGTTTAGAGCGAACCCTACTTCCTGTTATGTTGTTTGCACTGCGTGTTCCCTACCTAGTAGGTTAGGATCTGTGTAGAACACCCCCGCCATTATTATTGAGTTCAGCTGTGTCTCGTTCTGCTTTGAGTTTGGGATTGGTGAGAGCACTCGTTTGTTGAGTTCTGTGGTCTTATTTAAGCCAGTTTAACCCAAGTGTCTCTGAGTCTGTCTTCCTCATATTCTGTGTGGTTGTTTGTGTCGTGGCAAGCTCATTTGGATTACCTGGCCCCTTCCTGCCCTTCCCTTTCACCTGGACTTTGGACCCCGTTTGCTCATCCCTCTGTTTGGAATTCTGGACCCTTTTTGATCTGGTTTGGTTTTTGTTCTCTTTTTTTGGATCACCCTTTTGTCTCCTCACCCTCACTCCTCTCTCCTATGTTTTCTCCCCGGGCTCGTGACTCCTAGTGTGTTTTCCCCAGCTGGCCAGACGGCCTTGGAGGCTGAAGAGTCTGGGCCATTTTTAGTTCACCTCCCGAGTCTTCAAGCGTGAGGACTTCGCTTGTTCCGGTTTACTCAGCGAGGCTCTCCTCCATTTGTCCAACGGCTACGACTGGGAGCACGGACCTCACCTTTCTTTTGTTACTTTGTTCTCATTTTTTGTGATTTTGGACTTGTTTCCCTTTTGTGTTCACCTGCCCTTAATAAACCCTTTCACTTTGCCTGCAACAGCATCCTCATTCCCTTCCCTCATCCACACCGCAACCACACCCATGACTACTACTACTACAGTAGTAGCAGCAGCAGTAGTAGAATAGGTATTTATATTAGAATGAATACTAAATTTACTATTTTTACTCCTATGGCTACTATATTTACCACTAGTAGTGCTATTGTTTTTACTGCTATAAAAATAGTATGAATATTTTTATTACTACTAATTCTAGTGCCACTGTTTTTCCCATTACTGTTTTATTACTACTGCTACTATTTCTATTACTACTATTTGTCATGCTTCCGGACTTCTGCTTGAGTGACCACCAGGTGCCACCATGTTTCTGTTCAGTTTGGTTTAGTTCTGTCTCGTGTCACAGAAGTCTGTCTTGTCCTTGTCCCGCCTCCCCATTGTGTCCTATTGGTTAATCCTTGTTTAATAGTTAACCCAACTGTGTTGGTTATTGTTCAGTCCAGCCTCTTGTTCTGATTGGTTATTCCCTGATCGTTTGATTCTGCTCATTTAGTATTTGCTTTCCCACTGGTTTTCCCATGTCTAATTACTCCATCCCCTCATTTCTGTTTCCCCATATAGGTTTGTTTTTTTTCCCCCTTTGTTACTTGTCTGTCCACCGTCGTACTACCCCTGTGTTGGAGTGCTCCATGTTGTTGTCTGGCTCTACAGAAGTTTGGGTTTTGGCCACTGAGCCTATTTGCTTTTCCATTTTTTCTAAAAATAAAGTTTGCAAAAGATACCATGCCTCGTGTTATTCCAGCACCCTCATGACACTATTAGTACTGCTGCTACTATTGTTTTTATTTGTAATGTTACTACTCCTACTACTACTTTTATTGCTGTTGTCCTTTAATTGTAACTATCACTTCTATTTCTAAAATTATTTCTTATTCCAGTGTTAGTCTTTATTTTTAAATGATAGATGTTATTGTACTTTCTGCTGTAATGATGAGTGGGAGTATTTTTGTCTATAAGTCTGATCTGGAGGTGGCTTTATGAATGAAAGCAGAAAGTTGAACAGATGTTCCATATTAGCTGTGCTTGTGGGTTGAGAGATGAGCTTGTGGGCGTTTAACACGTGTATCAGCAGCCAAACTGAATGAATTAAATCTTTCATCTGAAGCCTGAAGCTGTTTGGCTCTAATTAAAAGTCCTGTAATGTAATGTGTAGATAAATACACCGGTTTTCGGGCTGCAGTCGAGTCGGCCGAGCTGAGCTGAGCTGCGTCTGACAAGTATTATCTCCCACACGTTTAGTTAGAAGGTCAAACACGGATCTAGACGGGGGGAGAATTTCACTTTTGAACGAGTCGATAGAAAGGTGCTACTGCTGTGTGTTTTTCCACATACTTGACTTTTATCAGAATCTGAATCAGAATGATGTTAATTGCCAACAAAACCCAAGCATGTTGTTACAAGGAATTTGCTTTGGTGTTTAGAGCTAAAACAGACCAAAAAGATTTTTAAAATGTGTTTAGAAGAACATGGGTATTGCAATACAAAATGATAAAAGAAATATTATGCATTTTTATGCATGTCAGTAAACGTAGTATGTATACTGACTCTTCATCACTTAATGAACAATGAAAATGTTTTTTCTATAAAGATTATTTTATAGGTTACCAATTACAGTATACAGCATATTAATAATCATTTAGAGCATTGATAACTGCATGACTATTCATACGAATGCAATAATGTGATAGCAAATTTACATATTTTCAGTTTTCATAGTTAAAAAGGAAGAAATGTCTCATATTTTGTCTCTTCTTTAGTGTAGTTTAGTTTAAAGTATGCACTGAAATGAGTCAAATCAAATCAAATGCAAACACTTTAAAATTGTTACATGAATAAAACAAATTAATGTATAACTTTCATTTGTGTATTTAATTTAAAGACATAAGGGATTGATATGAAACATATATATAAAGTCATTTATATACATTTACAATGTACAATTTTTTAATGTGTTAATGTTTATAACAATTACATTTAATTACATTATATTGTATATATGAACACACAATATAAAGTAATTAACTAATCTTTTAAACACCTAAATACATTGATGCACTTTATATAATGATATATCATAGTGTAAATGAATTAATGAACAAACAAAAGTAAACCATTTACATTTAGTGCATTTTTTAGATTTATTAAATGCATTACTTGTACATTAGCATGTCTTTTTGAATAAATATAGTAGTTATTCTGATTTTATTTATTAGTTTGTATTCTATTATAACGTGGTTAAATCCTATTGGTTAAATGTTTGTGATTGTGTTCTATTAGACAAACTAACAGTCCATGTCGAGGCAGAAGTTGTGTGACAGTTATAAAAACAAGATTTGCATAATCGCTGTGTCGTGTCACCCTTTTAGTTGCTGACTCACTGACGTGCCATTCCCAGAGTTTAGTGACTCAGGCCTTCACCTCGAGCCCTCGCCCATTCTGTTACCATGATGTTGTCATCATCATCATCATCATCATCATCATCATCATTACTTAAACATCCCATTTCACCTCCCATATGGCTTTTGACTCACAATGCTGTGATTAGACCTTAGCTGTGTGTGTCATATTCCATACATACGCTCTGACCTGTCTAATTATAGAAGCGTGTTCACACCATGTAAAACTATTATATCAAGTGTTTTTACAAGAAGAAAGTGTAAAAATGTGAAGAGTACAACATTTGGCAGATAAAGTCTAACATCTACGGAGGGATATTTATATATTAATGTTCTTATTTTGAATCTTATACATTTTGTAAATTACATATATAGGTGTGACAAAGGATTACATTATATCCAAATTTTATTTAAATATGCTAAAGTTTATAACAGTTCCCTATATAATAGTTCAACAGGGATTTTAGTTGATTTGAGAGAAATAGCTTTTATTTGTTAAGACAAAATAATCTCCATCACACTGGAATATCATGTCAGATGTGTAGGAATTTGCAAAATTTAGTATGAATATTTTTATTTTATACTTTTGAACACTTTGCCACTTTGGAATTTTTTTTTTACTACTTTCTTATTTTATCTCATCTCATGAGCGATCTCATCCTTTTTATCTTATCAAATCTAATCTCATCTCATCTCATTTTATCCCATCATATCTAATCTCATTTTATCTCATATCAGCCTGTCATATCTTATCTTATGTTATCTCTTCTTAGTTCTAATGTCATTTTATCTCATCCCATCTTCTCGATTTATCCTATCTCATCTTATCCTACCTTATCTCATCCTGTCTCATCTCATCTTATCTCATCTCATCCTCTTTTATCTTATTTTATCTTATCATCTCATCTTGTCTCATCTCATCTCATCTTTTATCTTATTTTATCTTATCATCTCATCTCATCTCAGCCTGTCTTATCTTATGCTATGTTATCACTTCTTAGTTCATCTCATCTCACCTCATCATTTTTTATCTCAATGTATCCTATCCTTATCTCATCACATCTCATCTTATATCATTTCACCTCATCCTGTCTTGTGTCTTCTTGTGTCTTCTTATTGTATCTCATATTATCCTATCCTATCTCATCTCTTCTCATCTCATCTCACCTCATCATATTTGTGACCCTCCACGGCAAAACCAGTCACTTGTCGCAAATTTTCAAAATTGAGTTATTGTGTTGTCATGAAAGGGCATAAATCAAGCTTCAAAACGATACCTATATGGAATGAATCGGACGACATATGACTGAGATATCAACATTCAAAGGAGTCGGGTTTCTCCTGTCACGCCAAGTGAGAAACGGAGAAATCTGCCTTTGAAGTTGACTATCGCGGCTGAAGTAGAGCGTCAAAACAGAAACTTTTAACATTCTGCTGAATTGGAATTCTCACCTCAAGAAAGTCACGCTTTTTAGGATGGAAGGGTGTTTTTCAGCCAAATTTATTCACAACAGTACAGTATATTCCACTGTTTCAAAACACTAAAAACAAGAAATCCAACATTTTACCCCACGCAACATAAACGCTCGTTTTTCTCGGAAACCTCCGTTGCGACAAGCGACTGGTTTTGCCGTGGAGGGTCACATTTGATCTCAGCTCAGCCTATCTCAGCTCATCTAATCTCATTGTATCTCACTTCATCCCATCTTATCTTCTCGTTTTACCCTTTCGCATCTCATTTTATCTCATCTCACCTCACCTCATTTCATCTCCTCCAATCTTATCTCTTATCTCAACTCATCTCGTCTCATCTCACCACGTCTTATTCCATCTCATTTTACCCTATCCTATCCCATCTCATCTTGTCTTACCTTATCTTATTTGATCTAATCTCATTTTACCTCATCTCATCTTATTTTATTATACTCATAACTATGAATAACACTCATAATTTACTCATAGCCACAATAATTTTATTATATTCGCTGAAAACTACAGCAGCAACATCATAATATGGAATTTTGAGTTATTATGGAATATCAATCTGTGACATAATACCATCATATATCTCTCTATAACTAACAAAATATTGTATTATTACTTATTTTTTGTAAGTTTATGTTGTATTAATCTTGTAAAAAGTCTTTCCCCAGTGCTAACCCATGTGCAGTTGTGAGACTGTGTTGTTGTTTGTCTTAGAGTGTGACTCAGCCACTGATTTTTCCAACAGAAGGTGAGTAAAACCTCAGAGCCTTTGTCTTTTTTTGGAAGCTTCCGGCGTTGCTTTTTCTCCGTCTGCTTTTGCCGAGGTTGGTTTGCTGACTTGCTCGTCGGTGACATCCACTTCACCGCACGCGAGCTCCCAAAAGCGGTCAGCGGCAGATGGGATTGGTGGAGCTGAGAGAGAGTCAAAACTCGTGGGATCTGGCAAAATTTTTAACAAGGCTGACAAACTTTGAGTTTAAGCTTTATTTTACAATGCCTTTGGGTGTGTGTGGGTCTGCGTAGCACCAGAGAGGTGAGCACTGAAGACAAAGGGGACAAGTTTCAAATTAAATTAGAACTCACACAGGTGAAGCACATTAGGGCAAATAAGTAAGACACAGCCTGTATAGCGGCCACTAATGGCCATCTGGGGAATCTCAGGCCAGGCCGTGTCAATATTTTACAACAGTAACTTTTCAAGTTATGAGCTACTTCTGATTAAAAGTATCTAAGCTACAGCTAAACTCCAGTTTTAATATCGTAATATCCAAGCTGTTTCATCCAGCAATAATTCCGATTTGTGCCGCCGCCCCACCTCTCTATCAGTATCACACGCGCAGCAGATTGACATGCACTGAACCATATAATTGAATCAATGTAATTAATCCCAAGATCTGTGCAATTAAGCCTCAGTCACATGACTGCTCCCGGCCAGTTAAAGTGAAAAGCTGCTGCGTTTGCCACAGTGACCATTCCGCCATTCTGCAACAGACGTTTTACTCACAAGAAAACTCTACAGATATCTCACACAACCAACAAAACCCAACATAATAGATAGATAGATAGATAGATAGATAGATAGATAGATAGATAGATAGATCTAGCTATCACAGTTTGCACTAATTATTTTATATTTTCTGAGTCATGTTTGTTCTGTGGGAATTCCATAATATGAAGAATTTTTTTTTAAAAATAAAATCCACCTCCTGATCATTTCCTTCAGTTTGCAGTTTGACTTTGTGATTTAAGGTCTTTAATAAGACATAATATTTATTGATTGGTGGAATATTACTATTGTCCTGCTAATTTATTAATTTATGCTTATATTTATGAATGTACCAACCTGCCATTTAAGACCTATCACAGTACTGTGCAAAAGTTTCAGGCAGGTGTGAAAAAATTCTGTAAACAAAGAATGCTTTCAAAAATGGAAGTGTTAATCATTTATGTTCATCAATCAACAAAATGCAGTGAATGAACAAAAGAGAAATCTAAATCAAATCAATATTTGGTGTGACCACCCTTTGCCTTCAAAACAGCATCAATTCTTCTAGGTACACTTGCACACAGTTTTTGAAGGAACTCGGCTGGTAGGTTGTTCCAAACATCTTGGAGAACTAACCACAGATCTATAATCCTATAATCCTACAAAATAATATAATGACTATAATCCTACAAAATCCCTGACTTTGTGCAAGTGTACCTATAAGAATTGATGCTGGTTTGAAGGCAAAAGGTAAACACCAAATATTGATTTGATTTAGATTTTTCTTTTGTTCCCTCACTTTGCATTTTGTAAGTTGATAAAAATAAAAATCATTATGTATATTTCTGAAAGCATTCTTTGTTTACAGCATTTTTCCACACCTGCCTAAAACTTTTGCACAGTACTGTATAATTATATGTCCATGTGTGCATATGTACAGTTATTGTTTATAGTATTAATCTATATTCAGGAACATTTTCTTGAGGTTTCTTAATTTTAATCCATTTTATTAATTTAATTCCAGTATCTAAAATTAGAATTCAAAATTTTAGTTTGCAAAGTTCAGAATGATCATGGACATCTGAGTATCTACTTGCATGTTTAAGGGATAAATAACGAATACTGAATCAAATATTTAGGCGATTTGGACAAACGTTTGTAGGAACAAAAAATTAATTTTATGCGTTCAGGTGTTTGTAAAACTCAATGTGACGTGTTTGGATAAAGTGGACATTTTAATGAGCAAATTTACTAAAAAACAGGAAAATATGATAAAAATCTCAATAAGATCAAAAAAATGTCAAAACTGTCAGCTCAACTTAAATTTTGTTGGTAAAATATCCAAACTATCTGAACACATCTAAAGAAACCCCAGATATAACCCTGTTCCCGTCTCAGTTTCTATTCTTCTTTTTTATCTTGAGTATTCCTCTTGCATCCCACACACTCCCTGATCTCGCCACGCATCAAGATGAAGACAGAAGCAAATGATTTTCTGTAACAGGCTTGAGGCTGGAGGTGCACTTTATCCCAAATAAATCAGAAATTATCAACAAACCCTGAAAAGTAGGACAAAATGTTAAAGGCATAACGGAAGCTGTAGAAATATAAAATGTATAAACAACAGAAAATGATCATTTATTTACAGTTGCATTGTTATATTAATGGAAACATTCCTAATAAGGTGCAGTTTGTAGCGTTAGGGCATTGGTCAAGTGATCAGAAGGTTCAAGTCACGGATCCATAAAACTTCCTGGGTGCTGCCAAAAAAAGCTGCTCCTGCAGGGATGGGTCAAACGCAGAGGTCATATTTCACTGTGGTGCTCTGTGTGCTGTGCTGTGTTCACAAGGACAAATAATCACTCACTAAGGGCCTGTTTACACGTATGTGGATATTTTTATAAATATCTTTATGAATTTTTAAAATAAGTTTGGGCCTTTTGTTAACACGTAAACAGAGTTTTACCACCCAAAACAATTTATTTTAAATACCCTCCAAAGTGAAGATTTTTCAAAACGCTGAATTCCATGAATACCTGTAAACAAGTAAAACACAGTTTTTAAAAATGTTGACGAGTTTAGTTCTATTGTGCACATGCCTTTAAGTACCTGTGTCCACCAAATGCATTTTTTGCACTGAGAGCGGTCAAAACCTCACTTGTAGGGTGCTTTCTCATCTCCTCCACTCTGTAAAAAGCCAAAATAAGCTTCTCCAGCTGCTCCAGATACTCCACCATTGTTGTTAGTGAGATCTTGACTGTGTATGTCCCGCCCCTTCCTCGATTTTGATTGGCTAGCAAGACAGAAGTGACATTGACAAGGCCAGCGCTGCTCTAATAGTTGAACGGATTTCAACTTGAAGAGCTCTGAGCACTGCCGTCGTTTTTCAGCTGAAGGCGGTTAGCGCTCTGAACGCTGAAGCTCATAGGATTTGTATTAAAAATAGGCGCTGCCAGCGGAAAAACCATGTTTAATGGACACAGCCAAAATATTCCTTACATAGCACAAGTGACTATGGTAACCATGAAGAAGGCTACTGTATCGTGATCCGTGCCAGGAACAATGAAAAAAATAAATGTACAAAAATATGTGTTTATAAAAATATCTGCATAGGTGTAAACAGGCCCTGAATTTATTTGAAAAACCCTCACCAGTAAAATGCTAAAGCAGCACACACAGAATTCAGTCTCTGCAAAAACGAGGAATAGCTGTGGAGGATGAGAGCCATTGAGGAGAAACGGACAGATCAGAGGTGGAAGAGTGCATGCTGAGCCTCGCAGTAGGGAGGGGTGGGGGGTAAGCGTCAGACCCCCGGGGGGCTCGGGCCAAATCTCCCAAAGTGAAGGCGTGACATGAGAGGACCACAGGAGGAGGGAGTGGATGAGGCTGTCGATTTCAGAGCACAGAGCTCTACATAGCTTCCCCTAAATACACACACACTCTCTCTTTCACACACGCACACGCACACACACACTTGTATTACTGTCCTAGTGAGGCCCATTCCCCAAATTTACATCCCCAAAAGGTTCTCACAACAGCCTTAATACATAAACACACACACACACATCAGACGAGAGTCAGAGAGAGGTAGAGATAGAGAGTAGAAGGACCTCTGCTAGATGACATGAATGCTAATAGCCGAGAGTCTCTAAATGAAAAGGTCATTTGTAATGGGTGTGGACACCAACCACGATTCTTTATTGTTTGCCGGTTGAACCATAACGTTGCTTTTTAATCATTACATAAATTGTGCTTGTGTAGATATTTTGGGCTTGGCTTTATGTCAGTTTACATTGATGTTATAGCAGTTATAGCCATGAGCTGGTATTAGTATATTCTAGAAATGGCTCAAGTGATGAGAAATAAAAAGGATTAATATAAATGATTGAAATAAGGAATAAATCATCTTGTTATAAATAGTAAATGAGATGATTATTGTGTTCCAGCAAGTGTAAATTAAATATCAGGGTTAAGAGTAGCTAACTATTATTATTGGTGTTAGTAACTTAACTACGTTTTTAAGCAAAGCTACTTTTAAATTACCGTTTAATATTTTAGAGTAGCTAACTATGTTTTACAGTGTGGCAAAACTTCACAATGATGAATATTTTCAACAAATTTAAAGTTATTTTTAAAAATTAAGCCTGATGTAAAAAGGAATATGAAGATCCATATTTTTAACAATAAAAATTCAGTAACATTTTGTGGTTAAAGTGTCACAAAAAGCTAAATTTTTACAACAAATATTGATAATTTTCTCTCCTTATGAATACAGCTAGTTTCAACTAGCAGGTGTTTCTGATTTACGTTGAATTGCCAGAAGTGGAACCTGATTGGTTAAAGTGTCTGCTCATTGCATCACAGTGCGCTCTTGGGAGCTGTGAGATGGAGTTGGACAATGGAGTCCACATTGGACAAGATGGAAGTAAAAATCCTTGGCTGTATTTATCAAAATGTATGACTGAAAAATGAAACAGACAGAACTTACAGTTTTGGGTATAACTTACGCAAGATGAAAATCTAAACACTCTTAACCTTCAAAACCTCATTAAAACCCGATTGTGATATGCCATTACATTGTTAAAATGTTCATATTAATTTTAACACGCTTCCCATTTTTAATTTTAAGAGTATCCTACAGCCAAAATATGAAGTATTAGGGCCTACCTCCACCAAACGTGTTTTTTGCGCTGGCAGCAACTATTTTTAATCCGAATCTTAAGAGTGCTAAGAGCCTTCAGCAGAAAAACAATGTTGATGGAGACGTTTTTTTTACCACAGCGCTCAGAGCGCTTCAAGTTGAAATCCGTTCAACTTTTAGAACAGCGTTGGGCTCGTCAATGTCACTAGCCAATCAAAATCCAGGAAGGGCAGGACTTACACAGTCAAGAACTCACTACTCACGTACAAATGGCGTACAAATGGCGTACTCTCACAGTTGTTTTCTTGCATGTTTTATCTCATGCAACCAATCTCTACGTCTCCAGGACGGTGAGTATCTAGTTCAAATGCTGCTGCTAATGCCAAGACGCCATTATTCTCCATTGTAAAGATAATCTCTTTTACGTCGGCTAAACTACCCATCTCAAAGGAACACTTTATAATGTTTACATGAAATAGGAACAAATGCGGACGTGTCCGATGATGCTTTAATATTACTTGGGAACAAAAAATGACAATAAAGCACAGAGAAAGTGATGTTTTAAGCACGCTCAGTGTAAAAAACGTGTTTGGTAGACACAGGCCCTTACTGGATGAAACTGCTTGGATGTAGTTAGCTACTTTTCTCTGCAGCTTTTAGTGTAGTAACTACTATATTAAAAAAGTAGCTTCTAACTTGAAAAGTTACCATTTAAAAGTCTTCAAAAATATTGTAAAATATTGTCCTGGTCTGGCCTTCGATTCCCCAGATGGCCATTAGTGGCCACTATTTTTCCTAGGCTTCTTTGGACTAATGTATTTCACCTGTGTGAGTCCCAATTTAATTTGGAACTTGTCCCCATTGTCTCTGTGCTGGCGTTTGTTCAGTTTAGTGTATGTGTATGTGTGTCCATGATGAAGTCTTGCTTTCAGTAGAATGTCACAAGTTCTTGTTGATGTAATAGTCAGGAGACCCAGCATTTTTGTATATATATTTTAGAATTTTAATAGCTTTATACTTAACATGGCACGATGCCACTTTTTAATGTCCAATATGATACCAATTTTGTCAATTTGGATTCTTTTTAAAACAGAAAATAATGCTTTAAAAAATCTCTGAATACATGACTGAGATTATTCTGTTCTGCTTAAAGAAAAAACTTAAATACTGTTTTCCAAATAAAACAATGTAATAATTACACACCCATAGGTATATGCTAAATGATTTATTATTAAAGTATTATTAAAGTAAGAATAAAGAATTATTCCTCTAAACACAGTTGTGTAATTTAGTGACGCTCCCTAATCCTGCGGCACTAAAACCATCAGGAACACAGAGATTGTGAGTGAGAGCTGGTGTTGTTAAGGAAATTAAACAGTATAATGGTGTGATGTGCTTTTGGGCTTGTAGTTTGTTGCGTTGTTTGTTCTGCTCGTTGTCATATCAATGTGTGAATTAGCACGCATTTATCTAATGCCACCGATACCCCGTGTCTGACTCGTAATGATCTGATCGATATCTGATCCTCGTATCGGATTGGTGCCATCTTTACTTTGCACGCTGATTACAAAACGGATCTGTACTATTGCGTCTGCAACCAACTTTATAGCTGTAGATGTGCTCGGGATGGTTGAGGATTGGTGGATGAAACGTGCTGAAGGTGGCAACTTTGCGCGAGTGCTAAGCGTGTTAATATTTCACAGTGATGGGCCTCCAGTGGAGAACCACACACAGAGTCGACTTCGGCCCTGATTTAACTCCGTCTACAAAATGTCAATACTCTTCCCTCAAAACCCAACGGTGTAAGCGCATTAACATCTCTCTAAACATCTGGAGATGTCAGCGTTTTCTCTCTCTCTCTCGCTTCCCCCTCATTAACATGTTGCAGTGCCAGTTTAAAGGCTGTTCAGTAAAAAAGCCTCGTTAATCTTCATTAGCCGTTTAAAAAGCTGCTATTTCTAAAACGGGAATAGAAAGAAGTGTAACCTTGGACATGATTGGCTAATTACGATTGGTTCCGTAGTCTGGACTCGCACGTCCGAACAAATGATTTTTTTAGTGAATGATTATTTGTCATTGCGAACACAGCACAGCACACAGTGTACCACAATGAAATGTGACCTCTGCATTTGACCCATCCGTGAAAAAGCAGTCGACTGCTTTATTTTTTGACAGTGCTCATGTAGCAGTGCTGGGGGATGATACCTTACTCATGAGTACCCCAGTGGTACCTTTTAGCAGTTCGGGACTTAAACTGGCATGTTAAACATCCAGCAAAAAGGTCACGTCTGCGTAACGTAAAATTCATCGCAGACTAATGATGACGTGTCACATTCATGAAGGGGTGTCCCATTTCACAGAGGTAGATTTTACCACTTCATGGCAAGGGGCAAGGGATAGGGCCAAGGTGTGAAATGGGATTCAACCTATATCTGATGGCAGGAAATAATTACAAAAGCAACTAGGGATGCACTGATACCACTTTTTTACAAACCGATACGAGTACGAGTATTTTTATTTGTGTACTGGCCGATACCGAGTACCGATACTTCTTAGATTCTGAGATGTAATTAATTGGGAGGCAGATTTTATTTTCTCCTTTGCAGATTATAATAAGGCTTTAATAAGGCTAAATATCAAATCATTAACACAAGGCTAGTCCATGCCAAAAATAAACAGATCTTTCTGGTTGTAACAAAAAAGTGTCATCACATTAGACAAAATGTAAATATAAGCA
>JAVGVS010000491.1:0-120585 GCA_032718565.1 Distichodus sexfasciatus | reverse complement strand
ACACAGAGATTGTGAGTGAGAGCTGGTGTTGTTGAGGAAATGAAACAGTATAATGGTGTGATGTGCTTTTGGGCTTGTAGTGTGTTGCGTTGTTTGTTCTGCTCGTTGTCATATCAATATGTGTGAATTAGCACGCATTTATCTAATGCCACCGGTCTGACTCGTAATGATCTGATCGATATCTGATCCTCGTATCGGATTGGTGCCATCTTTACTTTGCACGTTGATTACAAAACGGATCTGTACTATCGCTTCTGCGATAGCTTTATAGCTGTAGATGTGCTCGGGACGGTTGAGGATTGGTGGATGAAACGTGCTGAAGGTGGCAACTTTGCGCGAGTGTTAAGCGTGTTAATATTTCACAGTGATGGGCCTCCAGTGGAGAACCACACACAGAGTCGACTTCGGCCCTGATTTAACTCCGTCTACAAAATGTCAATACTCTTCCCTCAAAACCCAACGGTGTAAGCGCATTAACATCTCTCTAAACATCTGGAGACATCAGCGTTTTCTCTCTCTCTCTCGCTTCCCCCTCATTAACATGTTGCAGTGCCAGTTTAAAGGCTGTTCAGTAAAAAAGCCTCGTTAATCTTCATTAGCCGTTTAAAAAGCCGCTATTTCTAAAACGGGAATAGAAAGAAGTGTAACCTTGGACATGATTGGCTAATTACGATTGGTTCCGTAGTCTGGACTCGCACGTCCGAACAAATGATTTTTTTAGTGAATGATTATTTGTCATTGCGAACACAGCACAGCACACAGTGTACCACAATGAAATGTGACCTCTGCATTTGACCCATCCGTGAAAAAGCAGTCGACTGCTTTATTTTTTGACAGTGCTCATGTAGCAGTGCTGGGGGATGATACCTTACTCATGAGTACCCCAGTGGTACCTTTTAGCAGTTCGGGACTTAAACTGGCATGTTAAACATCCAGCAAAAAGGTCACGTCTGCGTAACGTAAAATTCATCGCAGACTAATGATGACGTGTCACATTCATGAAGGGGTGTCCCATTTCACAGAGGTAGATTTTACCACTTCATGGCAAGGGGCAAGGGATAGGGCCAAGGTGTGAAATGGGATTCAACCTATATCTGATGGCAGGAAATAATTACAAAAGCAACTAGGGATGCACTGATACCACTTTTTTACAAACCGATACGAGTATGAGTATTTTTATTTGTGTACTGGCCGATACCGAGTACCGATACTTCTTAGATTCTGAGATGTAATTAATTGGGAGGCAGATTTTATTTTCTCCTTTGCAGATTATAATAAGGCTATAATAAGGCTAAATATGAAATCATTAACACAAGGCTAGTCCATGCCAAAAATAAACAGATCTTTCTGGTTGTAACAAAAAAGTGCCATCACATTAGACAAAATGTAAATATAAGCAGATAAATGAAATGAAATGTACTGCATAGTTAACACAGGCAACTTAAAAGTCAGCAAAACTTACTCTGTTGACACATTCAGGGCTCCAGACAAAAGAAAGAAGTTAGGAGCCTGGCTTATATTTACATTATGACTAACGCTTCCTCGATTTTGATTGGCTAGCAAGAGAGAAGTGATATTGATGAGCAAAGCGCTGTTCTAGAAGCTGAACGGATTTCAACTTGAAGCACTCTGAGCGCTGCGGTAAAAAAAAAAAAAACCTGTCCACCAAAAGCTTTTTTTTGCGCTGAGAGTGGATCAAAACCTCACTTCCAGAGCACTTTCTCAGCGCTTGTTGTTGCTAAGTTACAAAAAGCGTCGGGAACTTCCGCTTTGGCTCCCATTTCATATAAACATTGTCACATCTTCTTTTGAGTTGGGAAGTTTAGATGTCGCTATTCGGCTTCATCGTAACGTGCTCTTCTTTTACTGTCTATGGATACAGCAGGATTTTTATGTTTATTTATTTTCCCCACAGGGGACGTCCTCACGACGGCCACCTTAACTATAAAGCGTTGCGGGGCTGAGACTATCTGTGCATAATTAAAAGCTGTTTCTTGCTTCTTAAAAAAAAATTGAGAGAGACGGTTGCCATTGGCGACTGGAAAGGACAAACTAGTTGGAAAAAAAATCCAGTCGCACTGGCGAACATTGTAGTCACCATCTGGAGCCCTGGATTTCACACGAGCTTGTGGGCAGGACCTCTGAAGCCAAGTTTCTGGATGGTTGTCTCCCCCCAAGTCAGGTAGGACAACAAATTACATCCACCGACTACGACGTCTGTTGTAGTGAAATACCATTGAGTGGTATCGCCAATTTATTTATGAGTACGAGTACGAGTATATTAATGAAGCCCGATACTGGTATTGGTATCGGTGCAACCCTAAAAGCAACAAGTATGCACGTTTCCACCAAATCTTCTAAAATATTCTTTTTAAAAAATTAAATTTTTTCTAAAACTAATTTTAAATGTAAAGCGCATAGAATGACCTCTACAGTGTATATGATAATGTATTATTTAAATAAACTCGTCTTGCCTTGTATTAGATTGAAAGTAATTTCATGACGCTGCACTAACGCTGCATGTTATAAAACATTTCATTAGACCCCTCAGTCATCCCGGCTCTTTTTACACGATTTGCATCAGCAAACCACTTCTACATGCCCTAAACACATTAGCGGACACGCTGCTTAGAGTGCACTTACACCAGGCTAAATTAAATATAACTGCTCATGTAGTCCTGCCAAGTCGAGGAAAATAGAGACAAAGATGGTGTCTGGCTGAGGGAAGCGCCAAAGTGCTGAACCATTTCAAACACTATCCCTGTCTGAGCCTCTAATATCATAAAGCCCCAATTATGATTTAAAAAATGTCCTCTCCCTGCTTCTAACAATACATGACTATTAAATTCACACTCTTACAAGTCGGGAATCACGACCCATAAAAAATACATTTACACACCAAAAAACGGGCTTAATGCATGTGTCCCTCTACTCATATTCCAGGTCTGTGTGAGTCTTGGAAATTGGGCCTCGATCTTAATGTTATAGTATGTAAGATGTATAGTGTGTAAAATGTGAAATTATAACCCTAGCTGGGAATATATGAGTATTTGTTGCACCCCATCTCTACGTCTCGAAGACACTTGCTAGCCAATCAAAATCGAGGAAGGGAAGGGACATACACAGTCAAGAACTCACTAGCAACAGTCGCGGTGCGTCTGGCACAGCTAACTAGTTCAAACACTGCCGCAAATACCAAGATGCCTTTTCTCCCGTTATAAATATGTCTCTTTTATGTCGGCTAAACTATCCATCTCAAAGGAACACTACAAGGTTTACATGAAATAGGAACGAACATTGAAGTGCCCGATGACGCTTTTCATAACTTAGCAACAACAAAGCGCTGACGAAGCACCGGTTAAATTCAGATAAAGTGCTCTAGAAGTGACCGCTGTGTTTAGAGGACACAGACCCTAAGTCACTGTTAGCATCGTTTGAAATCAGATCTCAGAAAATGCCAAAAGAGCAGCACAGCTGGTTATTAACCAATAAAGCATACGGCAAATAAACATATTTCTGCATCTTTTAATTGCACTTCCAAAAATACGCTTGAATTTCAGTTAAACCACATGGTGACCCTTTAAGTCCAGATCTGGAACAACTCAGCAGCATTTTTGATATATAATTAGACATTTTGCCAAAGGGGTTAGACTGTCTGGTGGTAGGAGACTTGACTTCTCACAAAGAGATAATTGGGTAAAATTTGGCAGAATTAGCCTGTGTTCCCCTGAGCAAAACCCTTAACCAAGTCCAGTTTGCTCCAGGGAGACTGTGCCTGTAATTAGGAAATGTAAGTCGCCCTGGATATGAGAGTCTAATAAATGTCATGAATGTGATCGTATTAGTCCATTAGTTTGGAAACAAATTAGGTTGTTGTTTGAGATATTGGTTGCGTAGTGGAGGTGTTGGTGCTGGTCTAGTGGTAGAGTTCTCAATGGTTACCCAACACTGTTGGTTTTGTAGACGAGTACTCTACCACCAGTGTTGCGGCGGAATAACGGAATACATGGGTTCAAGCCCCTGGTCGGCTGTGCGGTCTTTCTGTGTGGAGTTTGCATGCTCGCCGCGTGATTACATCTCCTCCGGGTGCTCCGGTTTCCTCCCACAGTCCAAAAGCATGCATTGTAGGCTAATTGGTGACTCTAAATTGCCCCATAAGGTGTGTGATTGTGTGAGTGTGTGTGCCCTGCGGCATGTTGGCGCCTGGCCAGGGTTGTTCCCCACCTTGCGACCCGGGATAGGCTTCGGACCCCCCGTGAATGAATGAATGAATGTATTCATTACAGTAACTATTTAAATAGATGATAATTGGAATACAGTTACACTGTAAAGAATAATGGATTATTTTTCTGTTTCACAAGTTTATCCACTTTCTAATAAATTTTGGCAATTCCATTCATCATCCGAAGCCCCTCAGAACACGCAATCAATGATTCTACTGTAAATGTCCATTTTTTACATGCTTGCGATGCTGTGTTTGTGGGCACACGTGGCTGTCAAGTCCGACATTTAGTAAAGCATTCCAGTTCAGTCATATCATAGACAAAATTTATATTTTAACTGATAAATAATAACTAATTTCTTCTTAAGAACTGTAAATCCCACTGATTTTAGAAACGAGAAAACATTTGTTTCTTAGCGCATTTATTGGCATTTAATGACCTTATTGAACTTGGCTTGTTGATTTCAGAAAAGTCTCCAGTATTATCAACATGGTTCTATTCTTTATAAAGTTATGACACAATCATTTGTCAAAATTTTCTAGACACTGCAACGTCTGCAATGTCAACGACTCGTCTAAACATTCCACCAATGTCAAGTGTTCTGTCGCAAAAAGGAAAACTGGCAGCACCTTTCTAAACAATATTACTGTAAGTGTTGCGAGACGTACATGCGCATAATGTTCTCCCCCAAAGCTGATTTTCATCTTTCATCATGCTGCCAGTCATCAGTCCGCGTTGTCGCGCCAACTTTCCGACCGCTTGCAACCCGACCTTGCAGGCTTCGGAAGCAGAATGCACGTCTAACTGTAATGTGAAACGGTATCTTGTGTCTCGCCGCCAACGCTGCCAAAGGTTTATGCGAAAGCGGCACAATATGAAGAGTAGTCGGCTCCAATTCCCGCCGATGCTGTAACCGTTGTTGGCTGGCAACGTTTGGCGGGTGCAGCTGTTGACTTTTTTTGGGTTGGAAGGATGGATTTTATCCAGCGATGAGCATCACATATTCAAGGCTGGTCATGTGCACGGAATTGGGTGGGCAACGCTTCCAGATGTGTGGCCGTATTACTGTGAGAAGCAGGGCAGAAAATGGTGTGTTTGGATGCAGCCGTTGGCACTATTTGGAATCATTGATTAGAAAAGACTTCAACACATTAGACTGCAGCAAAAGCAAACAATGACAAGACTTTGCAGTAACACTGACTATTGTAAAAGCCTTGCTCACGAGTACCTCAGTGGTGCCAAAATCAGTTTGGTTCTCAAATCTTTGACCCGTCTTATCTTTTGGCCAACACCCTAACCCTAACTTATGATTAAAAAGTAGCCGAGTTATAGCTAATGTACAGTTTTAACCCTTACATCCTCAAGAGAATTTTTTCTACCTGACAGATTTATCAACCCGCGAATGTGTCATTAATTCATTATCTGAACCGCAGAGGGACCGGAGCCCATCCTGTGAACTATGGGTGCAAGGCGGGGAACACACCACAGGGCACACACACTCACGTTCACACCGCGGGGCCAATTTACAGTTGCCAAAAAACCTATATTTCATGCTTTTGGACTGTGGAAGGAAACCGGAGCACCCGGAGGAGACCATGCAAACTCAGAGTGGCCATTCTTACACAGAGAGGCCTTACAGCCGACCCAGGGATCAAACCCAGAACCTTCTCGCTGTGATGCGTCAGCGCTAGCCACTGCGCCACCGTGCCGCCTGTGGGAATGTGTGTATAATTCTTACCATCATAATCATTTGTTGTATTATTGAAATTGCCTATAAATGCTGAAATGAAATGCACTGCCCTGCCTCTTTCCCATTTGGTTATTGTTTTACATGTAATATACAATAAACAAATCACGAGGGCGTATAATGTGTGTGGTATTATTTGGTGGAGAATGTATTGTGAGACCATTTTCACACCAAATTGTGATGCACGAGAAGCCTAGTAAGCCATAAAACACGCATTTGTGAATAAGAGATGTAATAGCAAAGGTTTCGGCGGCACGTTCACAGTTCTGATATTTTCTTTTTCTCCCTCACTGCAAGCCGGAATAATTTACCCCGTTCAGTTATGCTGTGTTGCAGGGTGTGTTTTTGATGCGTGCACTCGTTTGTGAGTTCTCTTCATATTTCTGTCTGTTCCCGTCCATAGAATGTTCACTGGGGTCAAAGTTTTTCACAATGCAACCAAATTCGACGTGATTCGAGGGTCCATGGGCTTCTTCGCATATCGTAACCGCACTCGTCTTTTTCACACATGGGAATACATGGGATTTTGGACTCAAAAGTTGTCCTTCATCTGTTTTTACACGATGGTCAACATTGTTCTTATGCCACCTCAGACCACCTCACTGAACGCACGTCCCAATACGATTCCACCTGCACTCATCTTTTTTACACTTGTATCATCCCTCTTTCATTCCCCATTCACTTAGCAACCACCTAGCAACATCATAGCAACCACTGTAACAACCTAGCAACCAACTAGCAACATCTAGCAACCACCTAGCAATCACCAGCAACCACCTAGCAACACCATAGCAACCACTGTAACAGCCTAGCAACCACCTAGCAACCAACTAGCAACACCTAGCAACCACCTGGCAACACCATAGCAACCACTGTAACAACCTAGCAAAACATCTTAGCAACACCCTAGCAATCACCAGCAACCACCTAGCAACACCTAGCAACCACCTGGCAACAGCATAGCAACCACTCTAACAACCTAGCAACATCTTAGCAACACCCTAGCAATCACCAGCAACCACCTAGCAACACCTAGCAACCACCTGGCAACACCATAGCAACCACTAAAACAACTTTGCAAACATTTAGCAACACCTTAGCAACTGCCTTGGAAGTGTCGCTGCAAGAGAGCAATCACATTAGCATTTTTTTCCGAAATGCATCTCCAGTTCGTCATTGTGAACAGCCCACATCATTTGTAAATAAGAGATCTAATAGCAAGCTTGCAAAGCAAAGAAATAAAAGGGCGAGGAAATGTTCAAAAACTGGATGGATCGCTGAGGTTTTAAAACAGCAACCTACTTCACTCCTCGCTGAGTTTGCATTAACTTCACTCAAGCCAAATTGTTGAGAGTTCTTTCATTGGCATCCAACAACCTAGTTCATCTTATTTTAAAGTAAAAAAGAAGGAAAAGAAATCTATAGCTCCGATAACGTTATTGAAAGTAACAAGGCCTGTGGGAGTCCAGCGTTGCTCGGCGGCACTTTCACAGCTCTGATATTTCTTTTTCTCCCCCTCAGCAAGCATGAATAATTTACCCCATTCAATTATGCTGTGTTGCAGGGTGTGTAGTGGAGCACGGCGGCGAGGCGTTGGGGTGGCGGGTTTCAACCCACCTCTCCAAGCAGGAGCCTCTTAATTATTTACATTTACATTACAAGAGAAAATAAGAGAAAAAAGAGCAGTGATTTACCACAGTAAAAGCCGCTCGGCAACTTTTGGCAGGAATGTTTATGATGGCTGGAATTATAAATTCAAAGTCAATTTCCATTTTTATATGGAAGCACTGATCTGTAGGATAGAAATTTGATTTTACCCTCTATTTTTAGCCATCATGTTGGGTTTCAGTCTTAAAATGTTCGGAAAGTGTGCTCACTTTTTGTAGCCACTACTCCTCCTACATTTCTTGCACTAGAATCATCGTTCCAACTCCAAAGCGTGTGGCGAGTAGCAGTGTAGCGTGCCTGTACACACGTTTTTGATACGTGCACTCGTTCGTGGCTTCTGTCCATTTTTCGGGCCGCTCCCATCCATAGACTTTTAATTGGGGTCACTTTTCATCGCTTTACTGTTTCGCAATGTGACCAAATTCAACATGATTCCTCTTCACATCAGTAACTGTTATGACCCGCAACCTAGAAACCAACTAGCAACACCAAGCAACCACTTAGCAACACCATAGCAACCACTATAACAAGCACCTAGCAACACCCTAGCAGCCACCTAACAATACCTAGCAACCACCCAGCAATGCCTAGCAACACCCTAGCAAACACCAAGCAACCGAAAACATCTTGGCTGGATATTTATGTTCATGTTAAGTCCTCTCTCAGCATAGCACTGATACTGACCATGTATCCATGCATGCACCAGGTGTGTGAGTGTGTGTTTGTGTAGGTACACACACACACATGCCTGTGCAGCTGATGGAGTGTGTGAAGATCAGGGGAGGTTAATGAAATGCTCTTCCGTAGAGTATGATAATGAGGAGACTGAGAATGAGCCTCCAAGATGCTCATCAGCTATGGCAGGTGTCGGCCAGAATGAATCAAGATTTTCCTGTGTGTGTGTGTTAGTGTGTGTAGGTGTGTGTGCAGGACGACTCGTCCCCGTTTTCATTAACGAGTGCTCCTCCACAGCTCTTGTAAGCACAAGGTTGAAAGATATCGCTGCTTTTGACCAGATGTCACCACGCAAACTCCAATTATTTGGTCTGAGCCGAAATACACATCAGCAGGAGGACGTTACCTCTCCAATCACGCCTACAAACACACTCACTCGTTCCTAACACCCACATACACACATGCCAACGCTCAGGTTGAGGCTGATATAGCATCTGCAGAGTTTACACTACATGACCAGGGAGTTTACACTTTCAGATTTGAAGATTTTGATAACTGTACTAATTTTGAAAATCTTTGTTAGAATATAGATTTTTTTTGCTAGTTTGAGTCCAACATCTCTTCATTTTCACATCTTCCCTCCACAGTGTTTAACTTGCAGGTGGCATTGTGCCACACTTTGTGCCCTTGAGTGTGTTGGTCTTAAAATGAGGCTGAGCCAAGCGTGTTGTTGGCACATTGCAAAATTAAACTAGGAAAATTACATTTGGGCCCTAAATGCATTTGTGACGTGCTAAGATTACTAAAATTGGGCTAAACTCCTGAAATGATCCTTTATAATCTTTTTTACCACATTTTCTTCTCTTGCTGTTTTTACCAACTAGAAAATATGCAGATCATATGTGTAAAGGTAGGAGTTTTTGGGCGTAGAGTTTCATTTGCAAAAAAAAGAAGTAATTAAATAAAATCACCAATTAACATGTCATAAAATTATCACATAATTTACAGCTTTTTAATGTCAGTTTTCACATCGAGCACCCCTCATCATCTATTGACGTGATTTACTCTAAACTCTGGCTGATGGAGGTTAAATAATTACACAAACCTGAAATATTTTTCGTGAATTGTTATAAATGGAGAATTCCTATTTACCTATTATGTGTAATTTGTTATAATGACAGAACTCTGATGTGGAATTATTACTCACTTTAATACTTGGAACTTGTTATAAAGACTGACATGTGATTGGAGATTATTATTTAAATATTTTATGAAGTTTGTTATATAAACTAATCAGTGATATGGAATTGTAATTTATTTATTATTTATTACCTCCCTTTGATGTGTAATAATTTACTTATTATTTGGTATTTGTTATTACTTATTATTTTGAATTCATTAAATGTTAATTATTATTTAGTTAATTATGTAGCTGTAATGGGTAATTGTTATTTCCTTATTGTATAGGATTTGTTATGAAGATGTACCTGTAATGGGTAACATCTTTTGAAGTTTGTTATATAAATGTATCAGTAACTTTATTATCTGTCATGGGTAATTATTATAATTCTTTATCAATTTGGTATCCATCAGAATGTAGAATAAATCTCCTGTTGATCATTCTCTAATCGTAACTCTAACCCTAACTGAGCTGATCAATTGAAAATGAAGAAATCGTGTAGTTTTACATTGAGCTGCTTTTGGCCTTTCTGGGAGAGAATTTCCCACAATCCCCTACAAGCCACTCTGATCCGTGTCACATTAAAGTGACGGACACGCGTTCTGGAATAATGCTAAAATCTCAATAAATGGTTGTATTGTGAGTAGAACGCTGGTTGTTGTGGTAAGTTGTTAGCTCAAATATGAATTTAGTCTGTAATACAGGTGGAGTAATGGCGCTCGCTCACAAACAGCTCATGTTTACATCGCAAAAATGTCTTTCATGCATTTTTACACATTTACTTCTGTATTTGTGCACGGAATATCTCGCAAATACTTTTACATACAGAGGAATCGGCTCTTGCCTTGATTGCGGAACTGAAACGCTGTGCGTCACTAATAAGCATCCGTTTGAAACACGGAAAAGAATTAAGCAAAGCTTCGATTCTAGAAAAATTGCCTCGACCGTTTTTTTGTACTCGAATTATTTGAGTTACTCCCTACTAAAAATACAAATTTATTTGGGATACATTAATTCATTGTTAAATAAGCATTATAAAGGGGAAAAATGTCAAATTTTTCTGCAACTTTGACTTGCTCCTGAAATGTTTTTGCAACAAAATGCCTAAACACACAGCAACTTTCATCGCTATTTTTTTGTTGTTGTTTTTTAGGAAAGCTGCTGCAAAATCGGGCATTTTAGGCCGCAACAATCTCAAAATAGGCCCACGAAATCCTGGAGGGACTGACATGGACGGTGCCCAGAGAGCAGTGCTTGGGGACATTATCTTGGTCATGAGTACCTCAGTGGTACCTTTATCACTGATTTACTCCCTACTAAAAAAAAAATTCTTCAGGATTTTAAATTATTTTTCAAACTTTTAAAATTTTCCCATTGATAAATTTATCCCTTTTGGCAAACAGCTGATTTGGTGAGACATAAATGCACTAAATTGCAACTCACTCGCCCTCAAGTCATCACTAATAATAGCAATAATAATACGACCGACCCACTAAAATCAAAATTATACAGAACAGAGATAAATCGACTCCACTCTGTTAACCTTCCCGCATCCACACACAATCCACTCTTCACCCTGCTGTGTGTCTCCATAACAACACACACACACCCTCATGAGCTCAGCTGCAAATGTGTTACAATGATCACGACTAAATCACGCCGTTTTTGAGTTTAATGAGGATCGGCGTTTGAAAGCAGACGTCGAGCCGCTCATCCTCACTGGCCTCGTTTAAAAGTTTTTTAGATGTGATAAAATGAACTTTCCTGTAACTGCTGATCTTACATTTTTATTTTTATAGAAGCCCAGAGCTCGGATAGACAGGCAGGGAAACGCAGGGGGAGAGAGAGAGCGAGAGAGCGAGAGAGGGAGAGAGAGAGAGAGAGAGAGAGAGAGTGAAAAAGAGGTGTACTCAGGTACTCTGTTTGACATTAATTTTAATGGAACAGCGTTGAGAGAGGTGGTACGAGCCCTCGGGTGGCACCGCGCATGTAATGAATATAATGGCACACACCATTCAATTGCAACATTATAACAGCTGGCAGCTGAAGTGAATAGTGCTGGAGACTGGTTACTAACTTAAGAACATTTTTCAGTGACGTATTACTTTTGATAAATGCTGTGGTGCGTTCACAATAAACAATAGTGAGTTAGTGAGTGAGTGATTATTTGTCATTGTGAACACAGCACAGCACACAGTGCACCACAACCAAATGTGAACTCCGCATTTGACCGATCCTTGAAGCAGCAGTGGGCAGCTGACATGACAGACTCTTGTAATGTTGCGATCGCAACTATTAACTCAAATTCAGCCAATCCCCGTGAATTCATTACTACTGTGCAATTTTTGACCAAATCATTGACGTTTCCCGCAAAACACTGAGCCACACATCAGCGAACTCACTTCTTTGTTACGTTTAGAAGACCTAGAAAACGTGATAAAAATGCCTCACATTTACCTTCAAAAATAACTAAATGATTAATAAAAATAATAGTGGGACAAAATTGTAATTGCTCCACAACTTTGACTTGCTACCGCAACTTTATTGCAACAAAATGACTAAAACTTTCATCATAGCTTTTGTAGAAAAGCTGCGGCAAAATCAGAAATTTTATGCTGCAGCAATCTCGAAAAAAGCCTAAGAAATCCTGTAGGGACTGACATCGGCAGCACCCGGGGAGGAGTTGCTTGGGGACGGTACCTTTACCGGTGCTGGGATTTGAACCAGGGACCATCGATCACGGGGTGAGCGCCCTAACCGTTATGCTACCAACTGCTCCAAAATTGTCAGGGGAGAGTGGGAACGCAGTCCCCCACTAACAGCAATGATGCAGTCGAGAGTCCCACATCTGGAGAATTCACAGGCGTCAGCACAACTGGAGCAGCTAACTTTATAGTTACTTTAGCACTGCTGGAGGTGAGGTGTAGGGCACTGACTCTCTCCTCTTTCTTTCTTCTTTTTTTCTGAGCTGTTCCTGAGCTAATCCCAAACTGACGCTTCACCAGCTGAACCCTCACCTGGACTCTATGGAGACCTCATCATCTGGAACCAGCTGGGTCTTTTTCAGACCTTATGGACTTGAACTGAATTACCAATTAAATATCGAACTAATTTAGCTTAATGTTGCTGAGTGGATCTTAGCAAGCGCCCCCAGCAATGACTTGGGATTGGGAAGTGTTGGAAGTCTTCACTTCTTTAAAAATGATTAATTAACGGTTAATTTTGAACTAATATTTACTTGTGTATTAAATTTTCGTGCGCCCGGTCGCCCAGAGGAGGATGGAGTCCAGTTCCAAGTCTCCGAGGTTCCTCTCAAGGTTTCTTCCTACTAGAGGGAGTTTTTCCTTGCCCCTGTCGCCGCAGGCTTGCTTGTTGGGGGTTTGGGTCGGTTATTTGTAAAGCGCTTTGTGGCAATAAATAATAAATTTGAGAGCTGTATAAATAAAATTGAATTGAATTAAGTGCAACGGCTGAACCTTGCCCTGGGTCAACCACTATTATGATCACGGTATCTCCCCTGCCAGGTAAGTATTCATAACTTAAAAAACTGAGATTATCTGTTTGCCAGTTATTACCAAGTAATATGAAGGTTTATGATGTTCAGCTGTTCAGTTAAGCAGATTAACCAGTTATTAATCCCAGTCTGCAGTTGAGAACAAAACTCTGGACAGGATTTAATCTTGATGAACCTTGATGTCACTAACCCTGCTTTTATACCGAGATTATACAATGAGCATTTTAGAGAAACAGCTCAGGTTGAACAGTTTAGAGAGAAAGCCACAGAGAGGCGAGATGTGGGACGTGGGAGAATGGAATATTATGTTTTTTAGTCGATGTTTTCGGATTCTGCACTTCCATGTGGCTTATACACAGACTCAACCCTGTTACACAACAGCAGTCAGAAGTCTGAACACTCCCGGCTAAGTTTATTTCTCAATGACATTTTGATCTGAGAATTGATTTCTTCAAGTAACAGACTGTAAAAATGTACAGGTATGCTTTTATGTTATATGCTTATATGCATTTAAACATGTAGCATATAGTGTGTGACAGCTGTAAGTATTAAAGTTGGGACCAAGACCACCTAAACCGAGACTGAGACCAGACCAAGACCAGAGTGTGTCGAGTAGTGATGGGAAGTTCGACTCAGTTAACTGATTCGATTCTTTCGAACTGTCCGTTGTAATGAATCGATTCTAAAATCGATTCTATGATTCACATTTTTTCCGCCTTTTTTTGCGCCTGACTCTATGACTCAATGAATCATGGGATCAGATAATAAATCGAACAGTGTCTCAATGTTACGTTATTTGACTGAAAGATGGCGCTGGTGTTCAACAAAAAAGTTCAGCTTGACTATTCACAATAATAAAAACAAAATCCAATATATATAAAGCAGAAAGGGTGTCGATGCTGAATAAACACGCGTATATACAGTTCTTATTTTTTCTTTACTTTCATGTGCATGAGTATCAAGGACTACATCACAGTTAACAACAACTGCAATATTACCAATGCAATCACACATACACATACAATGAGCAGGAGTAAACTTGCATACGTTGCTGTGTAAACGTCAAAGTTAATAAATATCTTTGTTTTTTGATGAAAGACATATAGTTTTATTATCCAGAAATGCAATAATTTACTGTTGTGATAAATGATGAACAGCTGCGTTTATTTTATTCCTTTTAGCAGCGTAGCAGCATTTCCGCAGTAAACGCCGTGAGGGCTCTTGGGATCGGTTCGCAAACCGGAACATGAAAAATAAATCCAAAATCGCGGGTGATGCTTTTGGATGTTGAATAGGCAAAGATCAGTTTTAAAAACGTTTTAAAATAATTTTAACAATCGATTAGTTCAGACTTACGAATCGGTTCGACCCGTTCACTAAAAAAAACGAGTTAAAAGGACGATTCGTTTGCGAATTGGCCATCACTAGTGTCGAGACCGAGACAAGACCAACACTCTGAAGGGCTGAGACCAAGTCGAGATCAAGACCGGTATAATTCACGTTTTACACCACATGACAGTGGAAGATGCAAAACCTAACCAACATTAAACGTGTTTATTCAATATTTCTCTCTTCCATATCTATAATGAGGAATCACTTCACTGGAAGCAGTTATCCAAACTGATCACATCATGTGTTAAACTCAACAAACCACAGTGAACGCTCCTCAAGACCGAACTCACTGTTTTATTGGCAGCAGAGTTGTTATTACATTCTATGGTTTAGTGCTGTGACGAAAAATAAGGTCAGTGCAGGTGGAAACACTTCTTTATCCATTTGGTATCAATCTGGATACAGAATGAAATTATTTGATAACAAATAATACATTTTTCTATATTTATTTTTTTCTCTATTGATTACTCCCTAACATTATAGAAGGGAAAAAAACTGATCAATTGAATATGAAGAAATGCTAAAGTTTTGAATAATTTTGAACTGATTTGGACTCATTGGGTCCTATAAAAATCTAGAGAACTACATTTTTCTGCATGGTGGCAGTCCATTTGAAAATCACCGGCGTTAATTGCGAATAATGTAATTAATGCCTTTTTACACAATTACTTACATTTTTGTGCACGGAAATACTCAGAAATAATTTCACATACAGATGAGTGAATATAATGTCCAGTAAACTGAATGTCTTGTGATACTGATGGTATGTTGTGGTTCTGAGTTATTAAAACACTAATTAATAAACAACCTAAAATGTCTGTGTCGGTCTCAAAGTTTTAATAGTAATATTCTCAGAGCTGTGGTCTCGGCTGGTCTCCAAATAAAATCCTGGGTCCTCTTTGTCTCAGTCCGAGACAAGACCTAGTACAAATATGGCCGAGTCTGAGATAAGACCAAGACTTTTAAAAACTGGTCCCGGAACAGGTCTCGAGTACCCCAACACTAGTAAGTATCATAAATCAGAAAATATACATTTGGCAAGAAGGTAAAGAATTGGTACAGCTTTTATCACTAAATTCCCATCGGCAAAAAACAGCATTTTCTGGTGTGATGCCCAGCCCTGAGTTGAATTAGAAAGGCTTAGAAGACAAACCTCAAAAGACAGGTTACAAAACAAATTTAAATAATTAGCATCTAAAAAATAACTTCCAAAGTTGTTAACCAGCAACACACGAGAAATAACTTGGACTGTCTTGACTTTTGCAGTCTTGTCTGAAATGAATTTTCAAACCAGAGTCTAAGTAGCATCTGTGAGAAAGTCAGAAAATTTGTTTAGTGAGTTGACTTTGTATTGATCAATGCTTTGAAGGCAATAAAACAGCCTTGCACTCGTCTCCGAAAAATGAATTCTAATACTGCAAAAATGGAGTGAACTGATTTTTATAGTGAAAAAGGCCCACACACATAGACCATATACACAAAAAGGCACAGTCATAGCTTGCAAGTCCTAATTGGTTTAACATTTGGGTGCTGGGTCTCTAAGCTGATTTGATTTCAAGCTGCTGAGACCTCAGTTCGAGGAGATGCAGAGAAAAGAGGAGGATAGACGAGGAGAGGAAAGAATAAGAGAGAATAGAGGAGGAGAGGATTGTGGAGAAAGCTAGTGGAAGACAAAGGAGGATTGAAGAGGAGAAGGGAGATTAAGGAGGAGTAGGACATGAGAGTGTGTGGGAGGAGAAGAGGATTGAGAAAAAGGGAGGAGGAGGAGAGGAGATGATTAAAAAGAGAGGGCAGTATAAGGAGAAACAGAAAGGATAGAGGAGGAGATGAGAGGATTAAAGAAGAAAGAGCAGAGGTGTGAGAAGTAGAAGGGAGGGTTGAAGTTGAGGGGGCAGATAGTGGAAGAGATGGGAGGATTGAGGAGGAGAGAGGAAAGGAGGATTGAGAAAGAGAAGAGAGGATTATGGGGAGATGGAAGGATAGAGGTGGAGAGAGGAGAACAGAGTAGAAGAGGGGAGGATTGAAGAAAAGATGTGAGAATAGAGGAGTGAAGGGGAGTACAGAGGTGGGGAGAACTATGGAGAGAGCAGGTTAAAGAAGGTGAGGGGAGGATTGAAGAAGAGAGGCGAGTATAGAGGAAGAGATGGGTGACAGTGGCAAGGGGAGCATTGAGAAAGAGAGAGAAGGATCGAGGAGGATAGTGAAGATAGCAAAGGTGAGGGGAGGATTGATGAGAAGATGAGGAGGATTGAGGAGGATAGCTGAGAATAGAGAAGAAGTGAAAATAGATAAGGAGAGGGGAGGTTTGAGGAGAAAGGAGAACTGAGCAAGTGATGGGAAGATAGTGGAGAAATGACGGAATTGAGGAGTAGAAAGAAGGATTGAGGAGGAGAGGGGAGGATGGAACGGAAGAGAATGAGAGGGGAGGATGGTGGAGGAGAGGGGAGGATTGAGGATTGACCTTCTGATCATGGGGCGATCGCCCTAACCATTATGCTACTGATGCCCTGATTGTCCAGATAAAGTTCGTGACCAAATAAAAGTAGCTTACCAGACCTGGCAATCACACAAGTCTGGGGGCGGTTAAAAAGCAGACCTCTCCAAAATAAGTCAGTTTCATCCGGTCAAATGGCACACGCGTCAAACGCCAGAGCCGTCATCAAAGCTCCTTTTCGGAAGGAGAATTATTCAGCTCTTTTCTCGCCCACGCCAGTGCCAAAAAACCGCTTAGCAATCCATCGATCTCAGGCCCTCCGACCTTTCCTGGGTTCAAGAGCCGAGCAGTCCGGCCACACCAGAGAGCGCTGAGGGCCTGAATTTGGGCTGGGGGGATTTGGTGGAGGTGGGGTGGGTTGTCAAGAGCCCTCTGCTGATCTAATTGGTTTCTGAGAGATAAGAGCATGGCGGGTTTTCACCGCACGACCGCCCCGCTAATGCGGGTATTGATTGATCTGTCTTGTCGGCCGCCCGTCTCTTTTTCTCGTGCCGTCTTTTCGCTCACTTCTCCCATTCTTTCTCTCTCTGTCTATCTGTCGGGAGAAGCGGGACCCCGGCTGAGTTGAAAGACTTTCGGGAGCGGGCCGTTGCTACGATCGGCGCCCGTCGAGAGCTTGCCGGTGTTGGCGACGCGTTAAGCGACGTGTGGTGAAATCTCATGACTGCTGGGTTTTTTGAGTGACTGCTGAGTGTAAAAGCCTCACTTAAAAGCCTCAGTGGGGAAACGAGAGCAAGGAAGGATCTTACTAGCGCTGAGAGATTCGAACATTAGTATTGATTGTGTCCATCGGAGGGCTGTTGTTTGTTCTTGGGCTTTTTCTCAATATGAAGTTCTTATGTTCGGGTTTGACGTCATCTCCCGCTGTGCAAGTACATGTCCTTTACTCAAGACGAAAAGTACAGAGTGGGATTAAAAATACATGATATTTTCATCACAGTTCCTAAAAATATACAAATGCTAAACACACTATTACATTTTTTTCAATTTATTGCTAGATTTGCCAGCAATTTTCTGTATTTTTAAAGCAAGATTTTTACAGTGTTTATGGGTAATGATGTCATTTATTACATCATGTATTGTGTTGAAAATACATTTTAAAAAAATAATGCATTTTAGAATCCAGTTTGCCTTCTTTCAGCTATGTTTAGCTATCTATTATCACAATTCCCCCCAGGACTTTCTCCGGGTGGCCACCAGTCCAATTTTGATTCTGTCACGTCTAGTCTTTGGTCTGTCTGCCAACCTCCCATTTGTTCAGCCTTCCCTTGTTTGTGATTGGTCAGCGCACCATCGTTATCAGTTTCACCCGCCACTGTTTAGTGTCCCTTCCTAGTTCTCAGGTCTCTGTTAATCTATTGGTTCAGATGTTTAATCCCTTGTTTTCTGATTCAGTTTCTGATTGGTTTTCACTATTGATTAGTCCTGCCCGTTGTTTGCCTTTATAAGACCCCATTTACACATAGCCACATATCTAGGAAAATGATGATACATCCCTGCGTTTTTGCTTTCCATTTACACGAAAATGGAGGTTTAATTCACTGAAAATGATTATATCTGAAACCTCTAGCCAAAGCGGAGATTTGGGAGAGTTTTCACGGCTGCATGTAGACAGAGGAAAACAGAGTTTTCAGTGTTTAAACATCACAGTATGTGAGAGAAAATGCATTAGCGTCAAGAACAGGAAGTGGTGTCACTCGTTGTTTTGTTTTTTCGGTATTCTGATTGGCTAACATGGCTTTATGCTTCTTGTTAGACTGCCGCCAATAGGTTTGGTAGCTTTCGATGTATTTATGCAGATTTGTGTAAATGATTACTTTTTGGAAAGCGATCTGGTGTGAACAAGCATATTATTGAAAACAGAGAGAGGGGGAAATAGCCGTTTCTGTAAAAACCCAGCTATGTGTAAATGTGGACCCTGTGTTTATCCCTCTGTTCCTCTTCCACGTTTATATTTCCAAGCCTTTTTGTTTTACTCCAGACAGCATTTCGACATCTATATCTTTCAACTTTCTTTTCTGTCACTTCCACTGAGCATTTTACAATGTTTTAGATGAAATTATTACTACAAACCGCAAAAACAAAAGTTTTTGTGGACTTTATCAAATAAAATTTCTCCCTATAGTCCTTACACGAAATCTTATTTAACTTATAAAGTAGACATGAAACATTAGGACTCATAGTTCACATCCAGAATGTTCTAGGTGTACAGTATGTTTTTGTAAGTTGCTGTTTTACAAAAAGACAGTAAAATACTGGATGTAAATAACTGTAAATTATCAGCAGTTGGTTTAGTCTATATATTTGGATGTGTTTTGGTTTATACCCAAATACCAACAAGAGTGCATCATACTCCCCTTATCAAAGTCAAAAAGTCAAAGTAAACTTTGTCATCTCTGCTATATACTGTACAAAGACGAGACGACGTGGCTCTAGGTTTTTTTTCAGTGCAGAGAACAAAGAAAAACAGAACAGAGAACAAACAAGGCAGTGGCACAAATAATTCACATGGAATAAACAATAAATAAGTAAAATACAAAATATACATTAAAAAATATACATTTTAAACTTGACATGGAGTTTTAAATATAATTTGAAACTAGAAATAGAAAGAGAGGTAGAAAGTCAGGATGCAGTATTACCTACAAGTGGAAATTGGATGTGCAAGAGGTAGAAAGTCATAATATGATAAATACTATATCCAGACTATTTATACGTCCAAAGTTCAGTGTATGTGCAAACATGCAAACGTTTATACAAGCAGTGTACAATGTTTGTGCAAATGAGTGTCGGCAGTGCAGTGTCATAACAACAGTTATTTGAGGAGGAGATAGTCCATATAGCAGCATGTGCATCATAGGACTATCTCCTCCTCAAATAACTGTTATGAGCTCCTTCAGAAGGTAATAATTATACCATACTTAGTAGTAAAAGGCTTTGGAGAACATTCAAGCACTCGTATGGGAAATTAAACTTTGCAACATAATTGTTATTTTTGGCAGAGATGGTGCAAGGGTTTTTTGAAGTGCGGGAGCCACGTGGTGGACCATGTCGAGACCGAGATGAGACAAAGAATCTGAAAGGCTGAGACCATTGTGGGATGAGACTGAGACTGGACCAATGCCTGTTTTACTCCCCAAGACAGGAAAGCAGAGATTTTCCACTGCATGCTCAGAATTTCTGCACAAATAATGCCACATATTTTATGACAGAAGACGTGGGACATATAAAATCCCACTTCAGACTTTGTACAAGCCTGACACAAATGCAAACTTTCAAATGTGCAATAGATATGTCATCAAAAGTCGACTGGAAATATTAGACAAATCTAAGCATCTGTCCGATGCCAGTGACTTTAAAAAAAGCAATTATCGGTCTATTCTGATATAATTCCGATATCATTGTGCATTCCTAATAAAACATATTGCTTCTGAAAAAGACAGCTGTGCTGCCAATATTATACTGTAAATTTACAAGTAAATTTTGTGACTGTGTATAATATGGTGAAATGTATGCAGAAACCCTAAAGATGCGTTTTGTGTATTGTGGCGTGATAGAGGCTGGCTGTGATTAATGCAGTAGCCCGTAGCACTCGCGCTGCTGTTTCAAGTGCGATGATTAAAGGTTGCAGGTTTTTATTTTCACACAAAGAAATGCCCTGCAGATATTTACTCTTAACTGGGAATGCTAAAATATTAAATGTGCGTGTGTACATAGCCCAAAAAAATCACCATTCATATGGCCTATTTCACTCCAATCCAAACAGTGAGCAGAAGCGCTGTCCCGTCGCCCTGAACCTCCTCCAATACTCGGCCCTGCTCATGAGTGGTCTTGGAAAAACAATATTACTGATGAAATTCCTGCTCTTTAAAAAAAAAAAAAAAACATCCTAAAAGAGAAAAGAGAGGAATGAAATGAGAATCTTCAGGAGCGCTCACTCGCTCTCTGACCTCCTACAACAAGCTGCTGTTATGATGCGGGGGAGAAGGAGAGCGGATGGGGGAGGGAGGGAGAGGAAGTGAGAGAGGGTGGGAAAGAGAGTAAGAGTGAAAAGAAGCGAGATAGATGGATGGGTCGGGAAGTGAGAGAGAGAGAGAGAGAGAGAGAGAGAGAGAGATTCAGGTGGATAGAGGGTGAAAGAGTGCAAGAGAGGGTCAGATAAATGTACTATATATAATAAGAGATTGAGACGGGGACTGTAGATAGATGGACGGATGGATGGATGAGAGAGCAATTAAATGAGTGTGTGAGATTGTGCAGATAGATAGATAGATAGATAGATAGATAGATAGATAGATAGATAGATAGATAGATAGATAGATAGATAGATAGATAGATGGGTGGATAGATAGATCATACTAAAAGAGGCACATGAAGGAAAAAGAGGAGACTGATAGATGAATGGATGGATGGATGAATGAATGAATAAACATATGAATGGAGAGATAACAGAGAGCAATGAAAAATTAGACATCATGGATGGACAGACAGACAGACAGACAGACAGACAGACAGACAGACAGATAGACAGATAGATAGATAGATAGATAGATAGATAGATAGATAGATAGATAGATAGATAGATAGATAGATCATAGTGGGAGAGGCAGATGGAGGAAAGAAAGAGCAGACTGATGGATGGAGAGATGGAAGAATGGATGGGAGAGAACAACGAAAACAGTACATGAGACATAGTGGACAGATAGATAGATAGATAGATAGATAGATAGATAGATAGATAGATAGATAGATAGATAGATAGATGGAGTTGGATGAAGAATGACATAAATAGCTGGATAGATGAAAAGACAGTACATAAAGTGTAAACAGATAGATAGATTGAACAATTAAAAGACAGCATGTGAGGTAGCGTTCTGTTGTTCTGTTCCAGTTTGTTCTGTTACATTCTATGATAGTGTCCTATTTTTATCATCTTATAATCATTCATATTCACTCAGCGCTGTCCACATTCTCCTGAACAGAGCTTTATTTTCCGTCTCTCGTTCCTTCCTCCTCGCTTCTCTAAACCCACCGAGCAGAGCTACACCCGGCCGTCTGCCGCTCGCCTGCTCCGGGATCCCAATATCGTTCCCTTCTTATTTGCATAATCATAAACAAACATATTCCTTTTTTATTTCTTAATTATTTCTGAGTAAATGCATTTCACTGTTCACTGCTCTGTGCTTGTGACACTCTGGAGGTTAAACTCTAGCGCACTTTCACTGCATTTTGATGGGAAGTTGTTGCAGTTTAAATCACAGCCGATGGACGAGTGCTAATGTTTTTATGTGCTTCGAACTTCAAATCCGAAGGTAAGATGATCCACTAAAAATACACAACAAGAACAATCATATTAGCCAATTAAGATGAACGAGTTTACAACTCTGCTTTAGCAGCTGGAGCTAACGGTTTCCAAATATATCGGCCCTGTGTCATTATTAATGCTAATTAGGTTCTGAATACAAGATCGCTGTGCTGTCAGGGATTATAATTAGCATAATTAAAGTAATTAGCATAACCCTGTTAACGACTCAAATGACACGGCGGTGACTTTGTACACAGGATGATGAGCTTGCAGATTCACAAGTCAGAACGAGTCAGGTAGCATGGGAGAAGAGAAGAGATGAGAAGAGATCATTTGGTTCACCAAAGAAATGATAAGAGTAGTAGCAGGTACCATGACTGATGAGAAGAAAAAGGAAAAGAAGAAGAGGAGGAGAGAAAGCCAGAGAAGAGAAGAGCCAATTTGATTCAGTACAGGAAAGCTTCCAGAAAAGTAGCTGGTAACATGGCTGATGAAAGAAAAAAGAAGAGAAGTAAAGAGGAGGGGAGATAATAGCAGCAAAGAGAGGAGAAGACACAATTAGATTCAGTACAGAAACAAGAAAAAAGAGAAGTAATGAAGAGAAGAGATGAGAAGTGAAATGAAGAGGAGAGAAGGGAAGAGCCAGTTACTATCCCTAAGATAGTGGTTGATGAGAAGAGAAGTGAAGAGGAGAGAAGAAAAGGGAGGAGCTATTTACTATCACGAAAGAAAACTGATTGATGAGAAGAAAAGAGAAGTGAATAGACGAGAGCAGAAGAAATGAGAAAGGACACGTAGAGGGGAGAAGAGAAGACATAATTAGATTCAGTATAAAAAAAGAACAGAACAGAACAGAAAAGTAGCATGTAATATGTCTGATAAGAGAAAAGAGAACCAAAGAGGTGAGGAGATAAAAGCAGAGAAGAGAGGAGAAGAGAAGACATAATTAGATTCAGTACAAAAAAGAACAGAACAGAACAGAAAAGTAGCATGTAATATGTCTGATAAGAGAAAAGAGAACCAAAGAGATGAGGAGATAAAAGCAGAGAAGAGAGGAGAAGTGAAGACTGGAGTAGTGAAGAGAAAAGAGAAGGGACAAGAAGGGAGAAGGGGAAGAGAGGAGAAGAAAGGAGGAGAGGCAATTAGTCTCAGAAAAAAATAATGATAATAGAGAAGTGGATGTAGCATGGCGGATAAAGTGAAGAGGAGATGAGAAAAAGCAAACGAGAGGAGAAGAAAATAGGAGAGAAGAGCGGAAAGAAGGGAGAATAGAAGCTAGTCTGACTTAAGAGCAGACAGTAGGTAGTTTTCTATGGTTTTAATTAGCATAATTAGCATAATTAAGGTAATTAGCATAACCTCGTTAACAACTCAAACGACACTGCGGTGACTTTGCGGCAGAATGATGAGTTTGCAGAATTTCATTGCTCTTGCCGTTGCAGTTTTTGCTCTATTCAGGGCGGAGGAATGGGAGTGTGAGCCGAGCCAGAGACACAAACAGATCAATGCTGCGCTGTCTGGAAGGCGCAACGTCAACTCGCTTTGAAGTGTGAAGCGCAGAGCGCACGCAGACGACCGGAGAGAAATCTAAAACTCTCCTCAGCTGCAATATAAATAAATTAACATCACCGCAAGGGCCTCCACCTGCAACATGCAACGGGGACCTCAACTTTATCAAGTCCCAGCTACACACACATAA
This sequence comes from Distichodus sexfasciatus, assembly GCA_032718565.1. Classification (NCBI taxonomy): domain Eukaryota; kingdom Metazoa; phylum Chordata; class Actinopteri; order Characiformes; family Distichodontidae; genus Distichodus; species Distichodus sexfasciatus. The sequence goes on along the minus strand of JAVGVS010000491.1, from coordinate 96,688 downwards.
CTGGATTGATTACTGGATGGATTCATGGATGAATTGGTTACTGGATGGATGGGTGGATTAATGGATGGATAGACAGGCGTATAAGAACAACAATAACAAAGAAACGGATGGATGGATGGATGGATGGATGGATGGAGCGGTAAAAGCTTGGCAGGAATGTCAACTGTATGGAGTGTCTCCTTAGCGAGTGCCTTCAAGAGCCCTGTCCTATGTTCTCTTAACTCCATGCTAATGAAATGTCAGCAAAAGTTTTAATCTGAAGAGCCTGAGTTTGATATATAGCCTCGCATCAAGCGGCGAGCTGCTAGCCTGGCATGCTAATCCCTACATCTCGCTACATTCCACTACCAAGATAAACATGCACATGAGCTGGAAAAAAAAATGATTCTTCTACTGACGTTGGTGTTATAAAGACGATAAGGACAGGATGATAATAACCACAATAATAAAGAACCAAGAATAAAGACACATACTTCAGTGGGCATGGAGGATGAGAAGAGAATAGTCTCATTAATAAGGAGATAACAGAAAAGTCAGTTAGCATCCTAGAAAGAAAAGAAACGTAGCCTCACGAAAGAGGTGATGAATGAATATTCAGTGAGTTTGATGGAAAAATTAAAATTTGGATGAAGACAAGAAAAAAGAGAAGTAAAAAGACAAGCAAAGAGATGAACAGAAAAGAGCTGAGTCACCTCAGTAAAGTTGAGATAAATGAAAAGTCAGAATGGACGGAGAAACGAAAATTTAAGAGAAGAGCGAAGAAAAGAAGAGAAAAGCAAAGAAGAAAGAAAGAAAGAAAAGCAGAGAAGAGAAGAGAAAAGCAACGAGAAGAGAAACAAAGTAGAGACTCACAAAGAAAAGAAGAGAAAAGCAAAGAGGAGCAGAGACTAGAAGAGCAAAGAAGAGATAAAAGAATGGAAGAACAAAAAGAAGAGCAAAGAAGTAAGTGAAAAGAAGAGAAGAACAGAGAAGAGACACAAAAAGAAGAGAAGGGAAAAGAAGATAAAAGAGGAGAAGTGAAGTTATATGTATATATAACTCACCTGCTCTCTCTCTCATTTCGCTTATTTAACGTCTGGAAGGCACACGTCTTTGTGAAAGATTTGTGTTTGAAGTTGAAGTTGTATTGTAAAGCAGTGAAGATGATTCAACAATGATGGCTTTTTCATCTCGGCCTCTTTTGCAGGGAATACGGGTTGTTAAAAGTCACTGTCAAACCTCCTCGACACCGCTGTTCAGAGTTAAAGTGAAAGTGAGTGATTATTTGTCACTGTGAACACAGCACAGCACACAGTGCACCACAACCAAATGTGACCTCTGCATTTAACCCATCCATGAAGGAGCAGTGGGCAGCTAACAGGCGGAAAACTTTGTAAGTTTTGGGCGACCTTGAGGTGTAAAGATGTATAAATGTAGTTACAATCATGGCCAAAAATATTGGCTATACAGTATATCAGATAACGCACCACTTCTCCCCAAAAAGTTGGTATTGTCATGTTTATTTCTTTGATTTGCATTACAAAAGCACAAAAAACGCAAATCTTAAACGTTCAACACAAAACTCAAAAACATGGACAAAAATTTGGAATTCTTCTCTGTCATTACAGCTGTTCGATTTCGCCCACCTACGCCCCTCCACCACCTTCGGCTTCCCGTCTTGGTCCGGGGGATGGCTCCTTCGCCTCCCTGCCTGGTCTCCCAGCTAGATCTGCCAGCTTCAGAGACGAGTGAACCAACAACCAAGCGACGGGCTTCCTCCAAAACTCATCACATACACATTAAAGACAATGTTGTTTTGCCAAATAAATAATTGTCAATTTAAAATGGATGGTCTCCTTGGTTGAACTGATACCAGTGGCTTCCTGTAACATTCAGTAAGTCTCTCACATCTCTCTACTGGAATTTTGGAGCACTGCTCCAGGTCTCTCAGATTTGAAGAGTTCCTTCTCCCAACTGCTGTTTTGAGATCCCTCCACAGGTGCTGTATGGGATTTAGATCTGGACTCATTAATGGTCACTTAATGGTAACTCTCTAGAGCTTTGTCTTAAACCATTTCTTGGTGCTTTTTGAAGTATGCTTTGGGTCATTGTCCTACTGTAAGACCCATGACCTCTGACGGAGACCCAGCTTTCTAACACTGGAACCCCAACTTAGGCTCCAGAATTCGTTGGTAGTCTTCACATTTCACGATGCAAACAGTCAAGACATCCAGTGCCCGAAGCAGTAAAGCAGCCCAAAAACTTCAGTGAAGCTCCACCATGTTTGACTGTAGGCAGTGTTCCTTTCTTTGAAGGTCTCATTTTGTTTTTCGATAAACAGCAGAATGATGCGCTTTACCAAAAAACTCGACCATAGGACATTCTCCCAGGATTGTGGGATCCTCAGGTGAGTTTTAGCAAACTCCAGTCTGGCTTTTTTACGTTTCTGTTAGCAGTGGGGTCCTTCTGGCTCTCCTACCATACTGCCCCTTTACATTCAGATGACAGATAATGCGAGCTAACACTGTTGTACCATATAAAGATAGAATATATAACCAAGCATAAACACATATGCACTTATTCACCAAAAAGATATAGCCATAATATTGATCATAGGAAACACTTTTTTAAATAAATACATGAACACACACTTGTGAAATAATTAGCAGAAATTTTGAAATAAATATTAACAGGATGTCAAAAATAATCGAAAAAAACTGATATGGCCAAATATTGTTAATTAGAGGTTATGAATATCGGTTTTGATAGATTTTCGATTGATTGTCCAGCCCTACTCATAGATCTGTTTCTGGCCAATGGAAATACTCCAGAAAGATAAAAGTTGCTGGATATAAAACCATTTAACTGTTATTGAAAATGTGCTAAACCCAATAAACCCAGCCCAACACCAACCCTATACGTGACTAAACATCATCAGTCTCCCGAGGCGAGTCGGCCGATTTCCATTCATCACGTCGCCTGTTTTCCTGTCAAAGTATCTTCACATTGTTTACTGTCACAAATTGCATAAATCTGGGTGCATTTAATTTGGCTCGTTGTAGAGAAAGCATTGGGGTTGGAAATCAAGGTGCAATTTCTTACCATCTGATAACAGCCCAGCGCTTTATTCTCATTAAAATCCACAAACCTTGAGGACGGACTGCAAAGAAGGCAAACGCTTTAAAATAAATCAGCTTTAAAGTTTGTATAAATGGTAGACAGGTGCATTTGGGGGTTGGTAGTTTAACATTTTGGACTGTAACTGTAGAGCAAAATAATAAATTGATTGAAATATTACTCAAATACAACTAAATATAACATTCTCAACAACAGGTCGATCAGCTTTGGTATTTCAGGGCTGATATCAATATCTTGATATTGATATAACGATTATCACAGGCTGACGGTGACAATAGCAATATGCAAAACAAAGAAATAACTGTCAAAATTTTAGAATTTTACAAACACCAAGCTCAGCTAAAACTCTCCTCTCTCCTCTTCTCGGAGCTTCACGGGTGCGAATCAGAGCTCTCCTCTGATCTCATTTCTAGCACTGGATATACACGTCTGTGTGTGTTGTGTAGTTATCCAAATAATCATTTCATCTAATGTCCGACAACAACCGGAGCCTGATAAATCCAAAAAGGTCTGCGTTTTACAAATAGGTTGGATCGACGTCAACCAACCCAGTCTGGGATTTGAACTGGCAACCTTCTCCATTGCTCCCTATCCATTACGCATAAGTCCCTGGAACTGAAAAAATACAAAAATAATGATTTTTTTCTAGTGGCCTGTAATTTAAGTGAAGCTTAAAACAAGACTGATAAATATATTAAAAATTACAGCAGTTTCCCAAACTTCATCCTCGTGCTTCTCTGAACTTCTCTGGCACCGTTTGGAGACGAGTTTGAACAATTCACACGCTCCATTCCAGAAGAGAAATTTCACATCTCCGCTCGAGGCTTGCGATTACTGGCTGCAGCCACACAGCCAATTATCTCGTCCCCGTGTGTGTGTGTGTGTGTGTAAGTACTGGTGGCCTGGCCCATGGGGGGCACTTGAGAGAGACAGCTACTTTATAAGCTCTTATCAGCAGCAGTGTTTCTCGGAGAGACGAACTCGTCCGCGTTTGTCTTCCGCCGTCTTATCTCGCTCAAACCCCAAGCCTTACAGCGGTGATATCAAAGAGACGCAAAGTCCGTGTGATTTCTCGCTGTCTGCTTATCGCAGCGACTTCCTCAACTTTCCCGCTATTAAAGTGGGAGACGGTTCCTGGATATTTGTGCTTTGAGGAGAGTGAGTTTTAGCCCGATCCAAAGTTGTTACGCAACGCTAGTTCGCGAACTCACGCTAACCCGTTGTAAATCTCCTAAATCTCTATTTGGAATTTCATTCCCCTCTCCCCCCCAAAAAAATCAATCCCTCAACGCAATCATCGTTTCTGACGTTTCCTGGGTGTAGCATGAATGCGATGGTCTTTCGGCGTGATGAGCAGCTACTGCGCTTACGCATACAGCTCCCACATCACGTGACAGCTCAACATTTAACGTGTTACGCTGTGATTTATTGATGAAACAATAAGAATGAAAACATAGGAAGTTGATCTAATGGATTTTACTTCAGCATAATGAGTGTCTTTTTTTAACTTAAATTAACTAGAGAACTATCTATCTATCTATCTATCTATCTATCTAAAGATTTACGTGAGCAGTTAAAGTGATTATTACCAGACCTTCTCAGTGATTTTAGTCCCGTCTGAATGTGCCATATCCGTCCGTGATCAATGTCAGTAACGATTAAATATGGCACAAAACCACTTTTTTATATCGTATATTGTAAATTCGGATAACTGCCGATACGATACAATGTGGCATCCCGTCCCAAACTGCTTTTCGCCTGTTCGTTGAGTTTATGGTCTTGATTTTGGGGGAATCAGATCTCTCCAACATCCCCCGTAATTCAAACCATACTCAGTGTTCTGTCCTGGAGGACTGAGGGGTTTGTGGGGGGAGGCAAAGTGTTTTAATAGATAACACTGTCAACTCTGTTGTTCTGTTGAAATTGGAAAACAAACCAAACTGTTGATGTTATTTTTTGGTTTGATTTTGAGGCGACAGCATAAACGAGAGTGAAAAATGATTCAATTTGGGTGCAGTAAACAGGAGGGACGCTCTGCACAAGCGCCCATTAGTGAAGACGGTGATTGTCCTACAGTGCAGGTATAAATATCAGCTGTGAAGAGCTTATACCACACACACACACAGATGTTCAGATTACAAATCATGGCTACCTGTAAATCCATAGAGGTAGGTTGTAGGTCACACCTGTACCAGAAAGGCACTAATGCAAGACTTTTCAGAGACAAACCCCATCATTTTAGAAATATTTTAGTGTTAAAATTATGCTTTTTAGGTGTTTTTAACACGACTGTAATGCCTGGACGCTTTAATAGTGAGTAACATCACACACACACACACATGCACAGGTCTGAGTGGTTAGTGAAGACACTGTTTGATGCTTTTAGCAACACCTGTTCTTGATTCACGTCTCATCAGGAAATTGGCACAGATCTGGTGCAGATTCAGTGCAGATTTTGCCGGAATCGCCTACAGCGCGCAGCCGTTAATCGGGCACGAGCTGGCGAAGAAGGTCGGCCGTGTTGATGCAACGCAAAAGGGCAAAGCTGAGTGGCTGGATTATAAAAAGAAGTGATGTATTTGCCCGGAATGGCCTCTGTCTCACACACACACACACACGGGAGCCTATTTGACTCGTGGCATGTGAGAGAACTCTTGTTTTTCGGTTTCCACGTTGCTGTTGTAATTGGGTTTGGGATAACAAACGAGCGCTTGTTTATTTGGTTGTTTATTCCTTTGTTTATTCGTTTGTTGCAGCATTCGCCAAATTGTCCTAAAGTGGGAACATCTTCGGTGCGTTGCGGTTAATGTGTTGCGAGCTACTCGAGTGTTGAAGATGAGGTTTCCTCTTTTTGCATTTCTATTCCCAAAGCCGCACATGCTCCTGATGCGAACGTCCCCTAGTGGTGACAAGGGTGAACAGCACCCTCATTAAAAGTAACTGATTATTTGTCATTGTGAACACACCGCAGTACAGCACACACTACACCACAATGAAATGTGACCTCTGCATTTAACCCATTTGTGAAGGAGCAGTGGGCAGCTAACATGGGCAGCGCCTGGGGAGCAGTGCTTGGGGACGGTACCTTGCTTATCAGTACCTCATCGGTACTTTTACCAGTCCAGGATTTGAACCGGTGACCTTCCAATCACGGGATCAACTCCCAAACCATTATACTACCATCCATTATACTGCCCAGACCTCATGACGCCTTTTAAACCACTTTTATTCCTTTCTGATTTTTTAGCACATTTTATTCCTTTATATTTTTCATTGATTGACCTAGAAGTCCCAGATTTTATAATGTTAGGCCTAGGAGACTCGCCTATGGACCAAGAGGTCATAGGTTCAAATCCCATCTCCAATACTGCCAATTCTGCATCCTTGAGCAAGACTCATATCACCAAGTTGCTCTCAAGCTGACTGTCCCTGTAATTAGGGGTCCAAGCATGAAGTGTAGATTTTTTAGGGAGGGGTCCAAGATTTAAGACGTTAATTTACATGAAGAAAAGTCAGATATTTTCTATGACTAAAGTGGCAAATTTATGGGGAAAAAAAAGTTTTGAGTTTTGCGAAGAATTTTGACATTTTTTTTATTTGCAAATTTGTGAGTTTTTTCTCATTAATCTACCACTTTAATCTTGGATAATATCTGAATTTTCTTCTTCTTGTAAATCTCCAATTTTAAATCTGTGAAATTTACTGCTTTAAAAATTTCACCCTCCAGAAGCAGTTCTAAAAAATGTGTGTATTTGAATAAGGAATAGGGTGGAATTGATAAGACTTCTTAAGTCTTTTTACTCGAAGTCCGCTCCCTCGTGCCAACCGTGCTAGCTTCTGAGCTTGTCGCATCACTTTGAAGCTGCTCGCGTGCCAGCGAAGGACATGAAAGACTCTGGCCATCGAGCGCAGATTTATCGCCTCGCAAGGTCCTGACGTCGTGTCAGGGAATGTTTTTTAAAAAAGCTTTGTTATGGTAAAGTGCTGCGGTCTGAGCCCCGAGGCGTGATGGTGGGACAGTGGAGGCACGTGGATGAGGAATTTAAAGCGGATCTGACGCCTCTAGCCAGGTGCCCCGGCACATGATAAATAACGGGCTTAGTCGATGCAGAGGGTTTTATTGAAGGCTTATATTTCAAAGAGTTTTCAAAGCTTTCATGATGAAATAAAAGGTAAGTTCGCTGGGGAAAAGACTGTCATATTCCAACTAGTCAGGCTATTATCACCTGTGTTACATGTTTATATATATATATATATATATATATATATATATATATATATATATATATATATATACATATATATATATATATGAACAGTTAATTTTATAAAACAGTTAATAGATAAAAGTTAATTTTCCCTATAAGAATCAATGTAAAAACTTGTTTTCTTGTCTTGTTTTCTACAAAGTAAAACAATAAAAGTACAAAATAAATTATTTAATTCTGACAATTTCCATCGAAAATAATATTTTAATGACAAATACCTGCGGCTGAATACCGCATGTAACCAAATTATCTCTCTTTCTACGTCTAGTTTAAAGTGGGTATTTTATATTCTATTCATATATGTGACTCCACATGGCGAAACCAGTCGCTTGTCGCAACGGAGGCTTCCGAGAAAACGAAGGCTTATAAGGCGGGGTAAGATTTTGGATTTTTGTTTTAGTGTTTTGAACAGTGGAAGGTCTATATTGTACTGTGGTGAATAAATTTGGCTGAAAAATCCCACTTTTCCATCCTAAAAACGTGACTTTCTTGAGGTGAGGAATTCAATTCCAGCAGAATGTTAAAAGTTTCTGTTTTGACTGTTCTACTTCAATATTTGCTGTAAATCCACTGGTTGACTAGCGTGAAGATATTTCTCCGGAATCCATCTTCGTCTCCCGAGTTCAGTTAATTTAACGCAGGTAGGCTATCCGTGTGGCTGTGAATGCAGCGTAGGCTACCGTAAATGCAAACGAGCTGCCATCACACTAAGCGCTTCAGGAGTGCTATTGGCGATAGTCAACTTCAAAGGCAGATTTCTCCTCGCTTTCACTTGGCGGACAGGAGAAACCGACTTTGAATGCTGATATCTCAACATATGTCGTCCCATTCATTCGATATAGGTATCGTTTTGAAGCTTGATTTATGCCCTTTCGTGAAAACATCATAACTAAATTTTGAAAATTTGAGAGAAGCAACTGTTTTTGTTGTGCATGGTCACATATAATTTATTCTATGTGCTTTATTTACTCTGTTAAAACTGGCGTCATGTCGTGTTGTCTCTCTGCATACTTGTACAGCATATAGCAGAGCTTACAATAAAGTTTACTTTGACTTTGTGACTGAAATTGTTGGACTTGGTTTGAAATTTTGCACCTCGTGCAATTTTGTATTTTCCCACATAAAAAAAATTGTGTCTTTGAGACCAAAAATAGCAACAACAAAAAAGAAATTTGCAAAGTGTAATTTCTTATTTAAAATATAACTTTAACAACCCCTGCGGTGTGTTGGCGCCTGCCCAGGGTTGTTCCCCGCCTTGCGCCCGAATGTTCCCGGAATAGGCTCCGGTCCCCCTGCGACCCCAGTTGGCAAAACTGTTCCCCTGTTCGGAAAATGAATGTAGGAATGAACTTCAACAACACAACACATCCCTGCAAATACACATGTAATTTCTTTATATGTGACCGTATAAACAGTGTAATATATGTGTTTTTGCTTATATTTGTTTCCCTAAAGCATTGATTAGCAAACCAGATTTCTAATCATACTGTGTTGATATCAAAGCAGTCATCATTGTTCTACACACAAAATATGAATAGATTATACATTTAAATATAATATGTAAATACAAATTTGTGTATATTTCACATGGTCCCTTTTTTCCCTAAAGCATCGATTGCTAAACCACATCTCTGCTTGTAGTGTGTTGATTTTAAAGCAGCCATCAGTGTTCTACACATAAAACATTACAATATAATTCATTAAGGAGTAGCAATTTTGCAACGCAATTAAAGCAAAACAATTAAAAGGTCTTCAGTGGACTCAAATTCCAGAGCTAGGACTTTTGGATTTTGCACTTCACAGAAGAGCTGGAACCCTACTGCTAAAATTTTAATATTTTTATTAACATATTCAACAAAAACTTTAAGCAAAGGTGTAAACTGATGATAGTGACTCTCGGGCCCAGGTCGGATCAGATCAGATCTGGTTGGTGGTGAGATCAGGGATGAGAAGTTGCCGTGATTGTAGCGCGATGTCGTCAGCTGCAGAGACGCAACACACTTACAGAAACAGATGTAAACAAATGTGTGTAATACCCTGATGCTTGTTGAGAAAGTGCTGCAGCACAGCTGATTAAAGTCAAACCACCTTTTCACTTCCCTTTCCATGTGATTCTTCTCCTAAAAGAAGAGCAGTGTTCCCCAATATGCTCCACACTCTCACTCATCATCAGCATTGCAGACACACTCGCCCGCCATACTATCGACCGCTGCTGTCTCCCAAGAGCCAAGCGAAGACGTTGCCTGTGGGCTTTGAACTCCCATCTGCTGTTCTCTCTCGAACCGGACCAACATCGGCAGCCCAATCGATGTAACCTTAAAAATGACATTTTACAAACGAAACAGAAAAATAGAACCTTTAGGGAATTTTGGGGGAATTTAGAAAGCTAAGTGACCTAAAGCACTGAAGATATTTCTGTATATTATTCTATGATTTTAATTTTTTTTTTTTTTCGCTCTGACATTTTTAACATTTTAAATAGACTTTGAGATAAAAAGGGAGCTCTGTACCTTTGTACTATAACTTTGTAAAATGTTGGACAGTATAATGGTGTGATGTGCTTTTGGGCTTGTAGTGTGTTGCGTTGCTTGTTCTGTTCATTGTCATATCAATATGCAGGAATTAGTGTGAATGTTGAACAATAAACCAGCTGTACCACAGTCACTAGCGGGTGCGGGCAGTTTTAGGGCAGACATTTTTAAAATATCGTGGGTGCGGGCGGGCGGGTCAAAAAGTTACAAAACGCATTTCATTATCGATCAAAACGTGTTGTAAATGGGGTTCGAATTACCTCTCCTCTCGATGCTGGCAAGAGCGGTGCTTTGCGTTCCTGCAACCAGCGCATCGAGCGAGCGCACGTTCAGTTCAGCAGGTCGTGTGCTGGAAGCGCGTCGAAATAGGCTAAACCCCGGCACGGTGGATTCCATCCTCTTTCTCCACAGTGCTTCCAAACAGCTGTCATAAATGCAGTCGGCACATATTTTTCAATTTTGGAGTTTTCAATTTGTAGGAAAAGCTACTAGTTTGGTGAAATATCACGGTCAAGTTGCTCTGCTCTACTTCATTTTAGACAAAATTAAGTTAAAAGAAGACCTAAGTTCTACTAAGTTCATTCAAATCTGATAGAGTTCTCAGATCTGATGTTACATCAGATGTTACAGTTTTGACAACTAGTATGTTTTGCAAACATGCGCGCTTGTGTGAGTTTGTGTGTGTGCGAGAGTGTGTCTTGTGTGTCTTTCGTGCAATTTTCCACAACCCTTCAATAAATAACGACGTAAAAATCGATCTTTCGGTTTCGTGGTTGTTGTTTGGTACACAGTCATCATCTTCAATGCGAATCTAGCACAAATCTATATCATCTAGGGGTTACAGTGTCACAAATGACACTTCATTGGTAGGTTCCATGGCAATTCAGGCTCACTGGTGGGTTTTTTTTTCTCCCTCGGGTCGGGTCGGGTTTTGTGTCATTATCCATGCGTATTTTTGCGGGTTGGGCGGGGCGGTTTGGATCTCCTGATGGGTCGGTTTGGGGCGGGTGTTAAAAAAAGCAGCCCCGCGCAACACTAACAGTTACACTTCCCATGCAGAACCAACTGAGCTTGTGCGCATTTACAGTTCGGCCTAATGCCACCGATGCATGATCCAGCTATTTCAGTCGCTATCAGACCAATGTCTGATCCGCGTATCACATCGGTGCCATCTTTAATTTATGTTTGATGTGACTTTATACATCTTTCCAGTTTTTACTACTGGGTTTATCAGTTAAAATCAAGATCAAATAATGTATTTTTTGTTCCGTATTGTTTCATTTTAGTTCAGGTGTTTTTGTTATGCCAGTTTTCTTCCCCGAGCTCAGAGCCGGAGGCATGAAGATGTTGACTCACCTCTGTTCTCTTCTCCTCAGCATAGCGTCTTTTTCTCTCAGTTAAAATCACCTTCTGTGCTGCTCTTCAGTTTTGCCCTGAGCATAGCTACTCCCTGTTATCTTGACAAGGCAGAAGTATACATTTAAGTCTGTGATTATCTGTCATTGTGAACACAGCAGAGCACATATGCGCCACGATTGAATGTGACGTCTGCGTTTGACCCATCCATGAAAGAGCAGTGGGCAGATGATATGGGCAGCATCCGGGGAGCAATGCTAGGGGGCAGTACCTTGTTCATGAGTACCTCAGTGGAACATTTACCAGTCCGGGATTCAAACCGGTGAGCTTCCAATCACGGGGCGAATGCCATAACCGCTACGTTACCAACTGGATGTTGGTAACATGTTTTCTCTGTAGCTTGTAGTGTAGTTCACTACTGTGGCTGTAGCTACTTTTAATCAGAAGTAACTTGAAAAGCTGTTGTTTAATAGTACCTTCTTCAACAATTCACACACACACACACACACACACACTATTGTGCTGCTGAGCTGTATCTGTGTGACAGTGCCCAGATTAAGGCTATAAAAATGGCAAAGCCTCCCACTCTCATGTGTAAAGCAGGAAGAGATCTCTGTCCTTGCCTACACACACTCACACGCACACACACTTCCTTCAGGCTGTATATGTCTGTGTCCTCATCATTCCACTCGAACCCATTCAACAGTAAGAACTGCTCCATCTGCCCACTAAAGCATGGCATTGAGATCGTACAGGAAACACACACACATGCAAAAAGACAGGAGACGGGAAAAGGAGATGGAGAAAGACAGGCGGAGAGATGAAGACAGAGAGAGACAGAAATTTCACTCACATCTGCCTGGCGTCAAATGTTCAGAGTAGACACTGTCCCTGTTGCGCCCTCTTGTTCTGTTCAGAAGCTTGCTGTTCTTTTTGATTCATTATTCACGTTTGAGTAGGGAATTATAGACCAATGCCGAAATCCAACTTTTTTCAAGCTTTTATCTGCCGATGCCAATAAATGAGAAAGTCAGAGACAAGTGCAAGGACAAGAGCTTTTGCTCGCCAAAGTTCTACTGCATGCTTAGAATTTTGCCACAAAAATAACGCCAAACATTTAAAAACATAAAACCCCACCTCAGACTCTGGATGTGTCTGAAACAAGCTCTACCTTTCCCACGTACAATAAATGCAGCATCAAATATTGTCTGGAAATATCGGGCAAATCTCAGCATCGGTCGGATATCGATGACTGCAAATAAAAAAGCAAATATCGGCTGATTTTCGGGTTAAGGGTCTTGCTTAGGGTCCCGATGATGGTAGTGCCAGAGGTAGGATTCGAAGCCACAACCTCTTGGTCCAGAGGTGGGGATCCTAACCCTAGACCGACACCACCCCTATAGTCTTGACAGTTGGTAACCAAACGCTCGGGGGCATTGGCTTTATGATCAAAAGGTTGCTGGTCTGAAGGTACCACTGAGGTACTCATGAGCAAGGACCAAGCACTGCTCCATGGGCACTGTCCATGTCAGCTGCCCACTGCTATTTCTCGGATGGGTCAAATGCAGAGGTCGCATTTGGTTGTGGTCACTCACTTCAATATATACAAAATTCTGAAGCATGTTCACTAAGAAATCAGAGCATATCTCTTTACTTTCAAAGCAACTAGAGCGGCAAAAAGAAGTTGATGACAACTTAATGCAAATTAGTTTCAGCTGTAAATGATTAGCAACCAATCGAAATGTAGACGTTCTTCGCTTGTATCCCAGAAAATATGCTTGAAACCTTTGGTTCCTACAGTACTTTGCCTCTTTTGTCACCTCTTTTGCCTCTTTGGGTTAACCACCACGCTACACGGGCTAACAGCTAACAAGTAGCAGTTTGCTAAATCCTAACCAGATCATTGGCGAACTGTGAAAGTTCGGCATTCGGTTCAAATCCTAACCAGATCCCTGTCCGAATCGTGAAGCAGTCCGACAACCGCCTAACCCGGCCGATGGAAGATTGTTAACGTCTGTCTTTCGTGTCACATCCTAATCAGATCCCTGGTTAGATCCCCAGATCTTTTAAGCAAGATTGAACGCTCTAATTGATTGAACGCTGACTTTTACAGTTTTAGTAGCTCTTGGTGTGAACCTAATCTTACAGCACAAATATTGACTACTACTGGAAGAAACATCTTAGATGTAGTTAGCTACTTTTCTCTGTAGTTTGTAGTGTAGCTAACTACTATATTAAAACTGTAGCTCGGCCAAGTAGCTTCCCCAGCACTGCTTGCGTCTCTGTTGGCTCGTGATGTGACTTTCACCACAGGACACGATTCCAACAAAAACCCCCTTTTTCCCATTTGGGAGGGAAAACCGGTTTCTTGGCACACCAACGCTGGTGAAAAAATGGCTCTGCTTTCTCTTCTTTCCCCTTGCAACCGTTTGGCACGGCTCACCCTCACGCTGCGGAGGGCCGGCGAAAATTACGTCTGTTTGCAAATTAATAGGAGACGGGGAACAGAGCGGCGCGTAATCTCACTCTAAATAAAAGTGGCTAAATGCGACGCCTCGGGCGAGAGAACGCCAGCCAGCAAGAAGACGGAACAAATGCCATATGAAAAGCTCTCGGTGGAGGCAATCACAGCCGGCCTGGATCACACACACACACACACATACCCACACACATACACACATATTTAGCCTGTAAAAGTTTGTCATGTAGAAATATATATGAAGGCAAACTCGAGACACAGAAAAACGAGATGCATATAAACACAACAATCTATACATTATACATTATACTACTACATTACTAATAAAGCTGACCGCCGAGTGTATAAGGCAGCATATATTTTTGAAACTTTAAAACACAACAATGTTATTTTGCCTGAAACCAGCTTCAGTCTGACTTCAGGCTACACCTGCAATGGGCATTTCCAAAATGACTGGACACACTTAATAAACTAGAGAGGCAACACACACAGAAACACACACACAGAAAGTGTCAAACAGCACAAAATCTAGTTGCACAAATGTTCCAACAGCAAGAAAACTCACTTTCTGCTTGACTTTGCTAAATGCCAATAGAACAAATGTAAAAAAAAAAAAAAAAAAAAGTGATTTTGGTCCGAGTCTCATCTGCGAGTCTCATCATGATGTTTCTAGAGTTTTGAAAAATGACATTTTGTTTCTAGGGTTTTGAAAAATCGCATGATTTAGTTTTTATGGGTTTGATGAATGACATCATTATGATTGTGGAGTTTTGAAAAATGGCCATTATTTTTATTGAGTTTTGAAAAATGACTTTTTGTTTTTTGAAAAATGACCATTTTATTTCTTCATTTTTGGAAAATGACATGATTCGAGGGTGTTTAAAAATGACACCAATACGTCCAATATTTGGTAGCGTTTCCTAGAGATATCAAGTTTCTAAATCTAGTGATTGTCAAGTTGACATTGAGTTTCTAAATGAAAGCAAAACAAACGTTTTAAATGTTATGAGAAGTGAGATTTCAGGGCGAGGCTCATGTTGGTTTTTGAGATAAAGGCTGGTGAATGTTGAGTAAAAATGCTTTCCGTTTCCACAGTGACATGGATATTAATCTTATCACTGAAAGCCTTTATTATATATCGCCATGTCCTGCAACGTTGAGCTTCTCATAAGTCTGAGAGTGAAATTTTCGCATTCATCTGCACCGCTCCCTCTTTCTTCCTCTTTCTCAGTTTTTACAACTTCACCATGGGCACCAGTAATTCCGTAGTGCGCTGTATGTACTAATATATAAGTGTAATAAATAATAGATGGAGGTTACAGCCTTGGAGTGGCGATGTGTGCTTTTAAGGCTTACATATATAAAGTTCTCGCCCGGTTCTGGGTGGGCTCAGCAGCGTGGATGTGTCATGAATATATGTAAGAGTCCGGTGAGACTTCTTCAAGCCGCTGAGCGCTTTATGGGGAACATCTACCTTGTTCTTAAAAAAATCTACTTTACAGCTGTATTTTTTAGATGTACAATCACAGATGCTTGTCATTTTTTGACCTGTTCCCCTTTACCCTTTTGACCTCTGGTCAGTTTGTGACTCCAGGAGTGCAGTTGAGCTGTAATTATTTTAGATTTTGGCTCATTCTCAACGCTAGTGTGTGCTATTTGTATATAGGAAACAGCAGTAGCCATGTTTAAACAGTAACGTATCAAGCTACAAGCCGCTTATGATTAAAGTTGGGTACCGAGAAGACCAGCACCACCACCGCCCCCAATAATTAGGGGTTGTTTAGAAGAACTTGCGCTAGAGTCTGAATCAGGCAGTCCGTCTGGAGGGGAAGACTCATTTTGTTGTCGGAAAAACAGACACATTTACACACTAACAAGAGTCTCAGGTTGACACTCGGTCATGTTAAGGTGGAAAAGAAATGAATACATCAACATAAATAGAATCTTCAAGTGGATAAGGTTAATCCTGTTTTCTCATGCTAAGAGATTAGCATTTAGCAGAACATGGCTATTGTACAGCATGTATATAATCAATTCCATACGTGACGCTTGGCGTGTCAGATTGGAAAATGTGCTTTTTTTGAAAAATATAAACCATGAAGCTTGTTGGAATGACGTGATTGAAGCCAGTTTTTGATCGGTCCTGCGGCGTCGGATCTTTACCAGTATTTACACCAGAGTAATCCAGTTCTATTTTGGGTCAGGATCGGATGATTGCAGATATTCAGTTCTTTCAGAGTTCTAAAGATTATATAGTCAACCATGACAATTGTGTAATCCTGATATAATCCTGTCCCACTGTCTTTTGTTTGTGGGATTTTGTGTGACATAAGGCTTTGGAAACAGGTATGACCTCCCACACTCAAATCTGCTTTGTTGAAATGAATGTGGAATCGTCACTGCCACATCCACTTTAATATTGGGATATTGGGTGAGAGGGCAGCAGGACCCGAATGTGGATGGCAAAAAGAGACACACAATTAACTAACGTCCTCAGACACATAGTCAATGAGAGAATAACAGAGAGCAGAAAAAAATTGTGGCACAAACCAAACTAACAAGGAGAAAATGTAAATCTATATGTGAAAAGTCAAAAATCATGAGGGCTAAACTGAAATAATACAAAACTTGAAGCAGAGATTAAAATACCTGGTGGACAAAGCCAAGAGACATCACACGATCGTTTATAAAATCACCTGCTGGATAATGTACAAACCATTGTTCACCCACGTTGTGGCCTTTGCATTTGAGTTTCGCTCTAGAATTTCATTTGCATTGTGGCTATTGGAGTCATGCTTTTGCATGTGTTACTGTTTTGGCTTCTGTGTTTGTGTTTAGTATTTTGCATTTCCAGTGTTGCTGTATGATTTCTGTTGTGAACTTACATTTTTGTTACGGCTTTTATATTCGTTTTGTGGGTTTTTATTTCTGTTGTAGCTTTTACATTTGTGCTGTGGATTTTTGCATTTGTATTGTGGCTTCTGTTTTTCCATTGTGGCTTTTGCAACTACGCTTTTGCATTTTTTATCAGCCTTCATGCTTTCCCTTACAAAAACAAAATGTTTGTGGCAGGTTTGCGGCAAATTTGTGGTTAATTCTGGCAAACTGGAGTTTTCCAGAATATGTTGTCGTTCTAGTGGTGAATGTATTTGCCAGTGATTTGCCAAAACTATTTGCCAGTAATGGCAAACTTGTAGTCAACTTTTGGTGACGAATTTGCAAGGTGCATATGCCTTCCACAAAGGTTGCTAGAAGTCCACCGCAAGTTTTCCACAAACCTAATTTGCCCTTGAAAATGCTGATGTGCTGCAAATTTGGGGCAACATTGCCAAAGTTAACGACAACTCTTTTCCAAAAGCCCAAATTTTTTGTGTTTGCATTTGCGTTGTAGCTTTCGCAGTCTTGCTGTGACTTTTGCATTTTCGTTGTGACTTTCTTATTTCTGTTGTGACTTTTCATTTCCATTGTGGCTTTTGATTCTATTAAGCCGTCTGGAAAACAATACAGACCCATTAACACAAGTTGCTCCAGTTGCATCATCAGTTGAATTGAAGCTGGACATGAAAATACAACTTTTTACTCCACAGTCAAGGATCCTACCATTAGGCCACCACCAACATCTCCATGTTAAAGTTTCACATGACACATTGAAAGGAGAGTCAGATGTCCGTATTCTCCTCCGTCTGCTCCATTTTCAGCTCCTCAAGCTTCTCTAGGAGACACTATTAAGGAGATTAGAACAGAACCAGTTATCACTTCACACCATGTTTACTCACAACACGGCCGGCCAATTCCAATTGCTGCCCCGATGCAGTGGCCCCTTCCTGATTCTTCCTGTCCTTTCAATTCTTTCGTTCAAACATTCTTTCGTTCAAACGCACAAACAGACACACACACACACACAAAGCTTGTTTACTTTCCTCTCTCTCTCTCCCTCTCACACACCCACTTTCTCCCTCCCTCCCTTCCTCCGCTGGGACAAAAAAGAAAAGCAAAACCTTTCTGTGACGATCAATTTCTGCTTTTCCCCTTTTGCTGGAGAAAACAAGCTCTGAAATGAAGTCGGGTCTAAATGAAAATTAAGTCCCAAATTCCCTACTCGGAGGAGCGGTAATTCTGTATTTCACACTCAGATCTGACCCACTGCCACATGTCCCCCAACGTTGCCGCTTTTGTCCACATGTCCATCATTTAGTGTAGTTAATCATAGCACTAAAAAGGCTGTCATAGTCTCACAGTAGCAGTCAGACTGTACGACTTTTTACCAAATTCTTGGCAAAATCAGATTTCAGACGTGTCTGTGAATATTTTGTATAATTTATATAAAAATGTATAAACACATAATGAATATAAATATATGCATAAATACATGCAAACATTTACTTTTATGTTCAAGGAGAAATCCTGTATTTAATCGAGGTGTAAATCCCATGTTTCATCATACAAAATAATATTGAACTAATGGACAACACATACACGCACTATTAAAGAAAGATCACTCAAGTAAAACTACAGTATATAAAATTTTCCCTTGTTGTGCCTTGGCAATATACGTTCCACCAGAAGGGATGAAGTGAGTGAGTGATTATTTGTCATTGTGAACACACCACAGCACACAGTGCACCACAACCAAATGCGACATCTGCATTTGACCCATCCATGAAGGAGCAGTGGGCAGCTAGCAAGGGCAGCGCCTGGAGAGGAGTACCTGGGGACGGTACCTTGCTCATGAGTACCTCAGTGGTAACTTTACCAGTTCTGGATTCGAGCCTGCGACCTTCTGATCACGGGGCGAACACCCTACCATTACGCCACCAACTTCCCCTACCCACCAACTGCAGTGATGGGATAGTGAGCACAGTCTGGGCTAATACGGAATACAACACGGGACAATAGCGGGGAAATATTTAAGCAGGAGGACAGTGGAGGAAAGACTAAAATGACAGAGGAACGCTTAAACGCGAAAGAATTTATAGATTAGAGCGGAGAGTTTGCTGACTTACATTATACCATGCTATAATTCACGTCTGAACTAGCTCGTACGGATCATTATTATTATTTAGTCACTTCTAAAGCTCAGCTCTATAAAGTTTAAAGTTTGATTCTGAATATTGACCTCGAAGTTTCTCATCGATGCACTGTAAATCACACCAGCTGCGTATACACATATCTAAATACATATGTTTTCTGTTAGAAGAGGAAAGAGAATTTAAAAAAAGGAAATTTTCAGCATCTATGCCAAGCCCGGAGTGCCGGAAGACATTCCGTTGTGTTAGAGTTTTCATTTGAATCCATTTGGTCTTGAGTTACTACCACTAGTCGATTAAACGTTGGGATTTTAAGTGAGCGGTGCTTCTCACCAGGGCCTGGTTAAATGGTTAATGTTCAGAAGGCCATGAATTCTTCATGACGCCTTTCTCTTATCGGGTGTGTTTGCGGCGCGAGGGGAATATGGAAACACGCAGCGCTGCCTCCTGTCTTCCGCATATCTGCCTCACATGTTTTATTCATTAAAAACACCGGCTCATTGTTTTGACTGAGCGTCGCTAAACCCACATTGCTTAAGAAAGCAGTTAAACATTAATACACAGGATGCTAAGATTTTTTTCCCCTCTTTTTCATACCCAAACTTAATGGCAGCAAAAGCAAGAGATTTGATAACGTCGGAAAAAAAATTATTTACACCTTTTACGGTCATTTACGTTTGTTTTACCTTTATGTATCAGGGGCTCGTCTCGCTACTCCCCATCAAGTTGTATTATGCGTGTGTTTTTAAATATCATTGTGTGTTGTCAGCGCTAAATTATAGCTGTTGAATTCTGTTTTGGTGCAACACCAGTCATGCTAATCTAGGCGCCAGCCACCAACACTGTAATTACAATATGATTAAATGATTGCTGGTGTCTTTGGGGTTGACATGAGGGAGAGCAGAAGCCTGAACTCTTATATTAAAGACCAACAACTACTCCTTTGCTAGGAACATTGCTAAAGCCATAATTAATTAATTTATTTGCTTGTTGAAATCAAACCTCAAAAACAAATATGGGGGGGGGGGTATATTTGTTTCCATTCCATCCCCAACTAAAATGAAAAAAAATAAAAAATAAAAAATAATAGTCATTTTCTGATTTCCCATTTTACACTTAAATGAAAAATGAGAAAAACTGAAAACTCATGCATATATTTTTTGTTTATTTGGAAGTGTTTGTTTGATTGATTGTTGAGTGCATCTTGAACTGTAAGTTGCAGAAAGCTGAAACTTTAATTCAGGGTAAGCCGAAAAGCATAGTTGGAAGTCCCCTTGGAAGGGGAAAGTGACTTCCGGTCACAACATTCTACGGAAGTAAACATTGGGGCAGTCAAAAATAAGAGCTTCTGTTGTGTACATCAGTGCACTAATTCCAAACAAAAACAGCCTTAGTTACATTTTCATGAATTTTCGACAAATGAAGACCAAAGACGACAGTGGGTGAGGCCGATCAGATGAGATGAAGGCGTAAATTTGTTACTTCAACGCGGCTGAAGATGGGAGCTGTTGCCAGTTTTCCTTAAAAAAAAAAGCTAGCTAGCTGTTGTAACTCTTAAATGTTACGTTTGTAATTCATGGTCAGTCGTGTTCAACAATCATTATGCGCAACTAAGCTACAACATATCTGGTTTTGTCTGATTCTCACTATACTTGCATTCAAGAAGTAAGATTTGAGTTGTGTGCATTTGCCAATTTTCCAGACAGATCCTCAGTCAGTTAGCCAAAATAAGAGAACATGCAAACTGATGCCTATGACAACTTGTTGGGCTGTATGCTTTTGGCAAACATGGCAGGCAGTTAACGTTAAAAGATTTGATCAACATCAGATGTACTGTAAAACTAAAGTTCAGCTCTTTTATTTGTAAATGAACATGTAATGTTGCCGCCGCTCAGTACTGATGTTAGCTCGCTATTGACTATATTAACTATATTGACATAAAATGCATTTAAAAAGCGCTACTTAATGCAACCTGAATTTTGTAAACATTGTTCTCTCATTAGTACTTTCAAACCAAATATCTTTCTGCCAAAATGAACATTTTATAATAGCTATTTCAAGAATGTAAGCAGTAGTCATACAAACAAGTTACATTGTTGTTTGCTACAACAGAAGCTCTTTACCTCTTATACGCTTTACCCAGCCAAGGCAAAATCGAATGTCGAAATTGTGAGATCCTGTGTACGTCCTCAAATGTAATTCTTGGTACAGTCAACAACGGAACGCATTTTATGCGGTCTCCTGTTGACAGCGAACAGCTAGAGGGTTTGCAGGAAGTTTGTTTACCAGGTGTGATGTAATTTCCTGGATTTTGTGAAAGGGGACCATAGGGGGTGCTGGCAAAAAATCACCTTTACCGGTCCATGTTTCAAACAGGTGACGAGGGGCAGGGGCAGTTGGTAGCATAACGGTTAGGGCGTCCTAACCGTCAATTAACCGGCAATTAGCCAAAAATCACACCGACTCTATGTAAATATGTAATAAATATGAGGTCTATCTGGGGCAGCTGGTAGCCTGGTAGCTGCTACCTATACCATACCTACTTCTGACAGTGTCTGGTTCATTCTCTCTGGTGCTACTTAAAAGGCTTCACTCTTGTCAACACACCAAAATGCACATCAGCGCAACTCTCTCTCTCTCCTCAATTCCTCCGTCCCCGCCGCAAATGACTCATTCTGGGGAATTGAAAAGCCTATCTCTGGGGATTTCAATTACCCCCCGGTTTAACCTCAAGTCGCCACTGTGGCCTTATTGTATTCTAATTAAAGTTTGCCCACTGTGAGGCGTACATCACACCTCTCCTGTCTGTCTGCTCGGCTTAATAACACCGCCACTTTTATCGTCCCCAACCCACGCTGTCTTGCTCTCCCCCCGGCAATTATTTACCGCTTTATAGTGGCTTCACTGGGGAGGAGGAAAACTCGGGCTCACCTCTGACGGTGATATCTATTTAATTAGAAGCTGATAAATAAATAAATATATAAATAAAAGAGCCCCAATCACTTTACCATGAAAACGACTCTTCCTTTTTTCTCTTGTTGTTTAGCATCTCTGCTTTTGTTTCTCTTCAACCAATGTAAAAAAAGAAAAAACATGACTTAGAAAGGATCAATCACAGGGTGGCAACCCACAGCTGAGGGTTTAGCGCTTGTTACTTCCAGACGTGGAGGTGTGTGGTGGTGTAAGGGTTGTGGGGAGAGGAAAATAGCTTTACAAAGAGTCCAGAACATTCTCAATTCAACCCTGAAAGTCTTCAGGATGCTTTAGAGAGTCCAAAACCTTCTCAGTGCAACCCAGACTTTATTTTCTCTGTACAAGATTACAGACTCCCAATCAACTGTATAGCAAAATGATTCATTTAGAAACTGGGCTGCACAAAATTACAACATTTTCACTAACAGTATGGGCAAGAATTAGTTTATGGACAGCAAGTTGTAGTCAAAGGTTTGTATGGAGGTGGGTGAGGATTTGGGATGGGCAGATTGATCACTGATAGTGTCAGAGATCTGGTTAGGATTTGACACAAATGCTAGTCATTAGCCGTTAACCCGTGTAGCATGGTTGGTTAAGCCAAACGCGGAGTGAGACGCAAATATGTAGGAGAGCCATGCGAGTTGGTCTAAGAACTCTCTAACGGGAAGAGCAAGGATTCCCACAAGAATCCGCATTCTATCGGACACGCTCAATTGAAGAGATAAACCAAATAACTGGAGTACTCACAGTTGATGCCCAAATGAATCGGAGGGTTGGACTGGTTGACTCAATGACTGAGCGGTGAGCCGCGAGAGAAAGCCTCCTTAAATACTTCCCGAAACGCGCTGACTACTTCCGGGTCCTCATATCAGT
The DNA here is from genome assembly GCA_032718565.1 of Distichodus sexfasciatus. Lineage (NCBI taxonomy): Eukaryota > Metazoa > Chordata > Actinopteri > Characiformes > Distichodontidae > Distichodus > Distichodus sexfasciatus. Next base: position 74,064 of record JAVGVS010000491.1, on the reverse strand, counting down.
CACGTGATCGGAGTGTGCATGACAGTTGAGCTGGGCTGACTTGGGTAGAGTTGAACTTAAGGCAGGTGGCCAGAGAGTTGAGCTGGGGTGACTTGTATAAAGTTGGATTAATGACTGATGGCTAGAAATTTATGATGGCTTAACGTGGGTAGAGGGGTTGCCAGATAATTTGGGTGTGTATCTTTGAGAAGAGTTGGTTTGATGATGGGTGGCCAGATAATTTGGCTGGGTTGACTTAGAAAAAATTTAGATTACAATAGGTGGCCAGTAGTGATGCGTGGGATGACCTGTGACCCGCGGGTGCGGGCAGTTTTAGGGCAGACATTTTTAAAATATCGTGGGTGCGGGCGGGCGGGTCAAAAAGTTACAAAACGCATTTCATTATCGATCAAAACGTGTTGTAAATGGGGTTCGAATTACCTCTCCTCTCGATGCTGGCAAGAGCGGTGCTTTGCGTTCCTGCAGCCAGCGCATCGAGCAAGCGCGCGTTCAGTTCAGCAGGTCGCGTGCTGGAAGCGCGTTGAAATAGGCTAAACCCCGGCACGGTGGATTCCATCCTCTTTCTCCACAGTGCTTCCAAACAGCTGTCATAAATGCAGTCGGCGTATATTTTTCAATTTTGGAGTTTTCAATTTGTAGCATAAGCTACTAGTTTGGTGAAGTATCACGGTCAAGTTGCTCCGCTCTACTTCATTTTAGACAAAATTAAGTTAAAAGAAGACCTAAGCTCTACTAAGTTCATTCAAATCTGATAGAGTTCTCAGATCTGATGTTATATCAGATGTTACAGTTTTGACAACTAGTGTGTTTTGCATACATGCGCGCTTGTGTGTGTTTGTGTGTGTGCGAGAGAGGTGTCTTTCGTGCAATTTTCCACAACCCTTCAATAAATAATGACGTAAAAATCCATCTTTTGGTTTCTTTGTTGTTGTTTAGTACACAGTTCATCTTGCATAAAATTGTCATCATCTTCAATGCGAATCTAGCACAAATCTATGTCATCTATGAGTTACAGTGTCACAAATGACACTTCACTGGTAGATTCCATGGCAATACAGGCTCACTGGTGGGTTTTTTTTTTCCCCTCGGGTCGGGTCGGGTTTTGGGTCATTATCCAGGATCTCCTGGCGGGTCAGTTTGGGGCGGGTGTTAAAAAAAGCCGACGCGCAACACTAGTGGCCAGAGTGTTGGGCTGGGTTGACAGGGTTAGAATTAGATTGATGATGGGTGGCCGAATATTTTAGCTGTCTTGAGTAGATTTTTTACTGCTAATGGGTGTCGCACATGCTCCGATCATGTGACCGGCACAAGGACCGGGAGGAAGCTGGCACGGTCGGAATATAAATAGAGGCTTTTTCTTGCGGCTCACTGCTTAGTCATTGAGTCAACCTAGCCCAACTCCAATTCACTTCGGCATCAACTGTGAGTACTCCAGTTATTCAGTTAATCTCTTCGATTGAGCATGTGTTCATAGAACGTGGATTCCGCTGGGAATCTTTACTATTATTATTATCTTAAAGAGTTCGTAAATCAACTTGCATCGTTCGCCTACCTCTTCGCGTTGGACTCCACATTTGGGTTAACCATCAACGCTATACGGGCTAACGGCTAACGACTAGCATTGTGTTATATCCTCATCAGATCACTGACAATGGGTTGCCAGAGAGATGAATGGGGCTGATATGGGCTAGTTAGGGTTAATGATATAAGGCTAAATAGAATTGAATAATTTATGATAAAATGATTCATTTTCATTAAAAGTCAATCCAATTGTGATTTCTGCAAAACCCACATTTAACAATGCAGCAACCCTCGTTTAATTACCCTCACTAGACAACTCATCCTTACTCTCCACACACAAATATATTTACACACACACAAACACACACTCCCCTGGCACTCTGTCTGTATGTACTGATGATGACTCTAAATGATTTAATCCATTTTTAGTTATTTTCTGACTCTTGTGGAGCGTTTGCGGATGAGTCTGATGGGTTGTGAAATGTGGAGTTTTTAGATGGAGCTGCGCTACAGAAGTGGCCCACTCAACCATTCAAATCCATTAACATGCTCCTGGTTTGTAAGTCCCACAACATTTTGAGGAGAGGAAAGCAGTGAAGTGGAGTTAAGCTCTAGTTTTATCCAACTCGTTCAGAGATGCAATGCCTGCTGACAGCCCGGGAGAGCAGCCCCTTGTGGAAAATTAAACTTAAAAAATTATCCAGGTCAGAAATCTCAAGAACAAATGAAGGGAAGATTGAAAGAAAGAATGAAATGTAGTATAAATTATATTAAATCTTTGTCAAAGAATAGCCTAAGAGAACATACCATTGCCAGCACCAGTCCACAAAAGGAAATGAAATCATATATTTCAGACATTTCACAAGTCCCCTGAGGTAACAGGCCTCCCCCTTTTTCTTATTAAGAACCTTGATGTAAAGTCAAATATTTTTCTGTTGCTGTGAAGCCCACTGCTAATAGCTCAATTTTTCTTCTTAGACATATCTAGAAGAAAATGGTTAAGAGGCAAAATCGTAGTGGTTGGAGAATTAAGTACAGTCTCATGAATAAAGGGACGTTGCTCCCTTTAAGAACCCTTTTTGAGAGAAAAAAAAACAACTTTTTTTGGTGCCACAAATTAGTGAACAGCTAATTCTTGCCCCCTACAACCTCACATAACATTCAAAAGAAAAATTAAAGATTCGTTTCAGAACCCATATTGCAACAAGCTATTTATTTTTTAAACTGTCTGATGGCAATGTTCTTACTGAGCATGATTTGAACCTTTTTTGGTGCCTTCAACATGCTACTGTTAAGTTGAATGTATTTGTTTTATTTTCCATTAAACATTCGTTCATTCATTATCCGAACCACTTAATCCCTATTGGGGTCGCGGAGAACGGAGCATATCGCGGGAACTTACGTGCGCAAGATGGGGACAAACTCTCATTCACACCTTACGGGGCCAATTTAGAGTCGCCAGTTAACCTATATTAAATGCTTTGGGACTGTGGGAGGAAACCGGAGGGCCCGGAGGACACCCACGCGAACACGGGGAAAGCATGCAAACTCCAAACAGAAAGACCCTACGGCCAACCCGGGGATCGAACCCAGGAGTCACCGTGCCACCCCTATTAAACATTTTTTTTGAATTTAGTTTAAACAGTTTACTATTTTTGGAAATAACATTTTAGCTGGCCAAAGCCATTTCAAGACTATGGACAGAGTTACTGATGACAAATTCTCCTTGTTGATTTCTTAGTGGTCCAAGCACAAACCATGTGGCCTAGAGTGAAAATTCATACTTTAGCTGGTTTGTTGGCTTAAATAAGCGTTTTTCAAATGACAGGATGAATTTCCCATTTTTATATTTTAAGCTAATTTGCATAATATGCTAAACTTTTGTGAACTCCTCATAGGCGAATTAGCTAATTAAGTCAAGTATGGGGTCAAATGAATCTGCAGACTGAGCTTGATATCATCACAGGAAGCATTTTTGGGATTTCATAGGGGCGGGTAAAATTAGCCAATTAATTGCAGCAGGGTGTGGCTTATTTAGTATAAACAATCTAGGCTAAGATTCTGAATGTGATGCATTTTGGCCTATTACTCTTGAACCATGTGGCCTATAGGGAAAATTCTTGCTTTAGCTGCATCTTTAACTTAAGCTAGCTGCTTTTGTGGTGACTTTTGCTTGGACCCCAATCATGCTGCTTGCGGCTAAATTTCCAAGTTGTTATTTTGAAATCATTTTTAACCTTGATTAAGTTTGAATCAATGCATCATTAAATTTAATCTGCCTTTTAGTTAATCAAGGCCAGAGCATGGCAAGATTTAAACCAGTGAGTTCTTTGTCTTATCATTTTTGTACCCTACTGTCACCATTTGCAACAGAACAGGCCAAAAAATTCGACCACACTGGCAACTGCTGGTGATCATGTGTTTTCAGGGATTTCAGGTCACTTAGAGCGAATGTGGCAACTCTCTTTCTCTCTTTTTTCTTTCAAGGTCTTTTCCGTCTCTGCCACTTTTCCATGGCACAGTACCAAAAATCCATTTACGCTGTGAGGTCAAAAAGACACTTCTGACCTCAACTTATTTTGATGGATTTTCAATATTCTTTCACTGCTGCAAATGAATCACACTATTTATAATATTGCCTGCCACATTAGGTGTGTAGCCACGACATGCCTCACAGCCTTTAGCAAAACGCCATTGACAGTGTGATCAAGCAGTGGTGTTGACTTCATGCCTATATCCGTGCTGAAGAAGATCATTTCGAATATTGCAAAATAAGGTGATTGTGGTTAAAATTGGTGAGAAAATCACATTTTATTAGTCAATACTTGTCCTTTATCGTTAATATGTACCATGTAAAAAGTTGTCATTGTACAAGCTGTTGTAGCTAGAAATTTAAGGTGTTCTGGTCAGTAATCACACTGAATGCAGCACTGTTCCTTCAAAGATGGGTCAATTACAGAGGTCGCATTTGGTTGTGGTGAACTGTGTGATGTGCTGTGGTCACAAGGACAAATAATCACTCATTTTTCCTTAAGAACAAATTTAAGAACATAGCTTAATGATCTTATTGAAAGCCTTCTCTCTCCTCCTTCTCTCTTTAACCACGGCCTGTGTCGTTCTGGTTGTAAATGTAATAAGACGCCATCGCAGACAATAAGCCGGTCTGGTTTTTGGCGTTCCGTCTATTGCTGTTTACAAGCAGAAATGTGAAGATAAAAGCACAGCTCGGCTCCTCTCCTCACGCAGAGCGCCTACGCTCGCATCCTCCGCCCCCAGCGGCGCTAATGGAACGTTTACACAGAGAAAGAAAAAATAAAGGATAAAAGCGATAAGCAGGTGAGTTGGGCTGGGGCCTCGTCGCCTGCAGAAGGCCGCAGTCGCGCTCGTTTTTTTCCGCCTCAGTTTCGGCTTTTATCTCTCGACGCCTGCAGTTGTGAGCGTTTGGACTGCGAGGAATAAAGCTGCTCACGTCGGCCCCGGGAACCAATAATCACACACTCGGAGAAATAAATCAAATGAAAGAAGGGAGAAAATACACACACTCAAACTAAAACACATACGTACATACACACACACATGATCTTACACACCTACTGGAACACACCTTTACACAAACACACTAACACAAACACTCCCATAAACATACATAAAATACACACACACTGATAAACACACACATACATACAAGCACATTCAAACACAAACAGAACACACCGAACACATGTATACTCACTCTATCACACACACACACACACACACACACACTCATCTCAAACAGATACAAAAACACAGAAACACGTGTACACACTATCACGCACACACACACGCACACACACACACACTCATCTCAAACAGATACAGAAACACATGTATACACTCTATCACACACACACACTCACAGTCTCTGTATTACTATCTTTGTGAGGTCTTTCCATAGGCTCCCATAATAACTAGATGTATATAATTTTACAGCTACACCTAATCCTAACCCTAACCTTAACCTCAGTAACCAAAATCACATCTTTTACCTCTTTTAGTTTCTCAAATAAAACAAGCACATTTTTTATAAAGTCATTTCTCCTCATGGGGACCTCTCAAATGTCCCCACAAAACCCCAAAAAACAGATAAAAGTGATTTTAGGGGACAAAAAAGGTCCCCACAATGCGATAAATACATGAACACACACACACACACAGAAAAGATAAATACAAATAAAAACACAATCAAAGCTCGTACTGCAGCCGAGAATAAAAAGAGGAGAAGTCAAAATTTCCTTTTTTTCATGGTCAAGTTCCAGTTGATTTTTTGTTGGTTCAGTTTCTCTCTCTCTCTCTCTCTCTCTCTCTTTCCCTCTGTCCATTCCTCACCGCCCCCTATCTGTCCTCCCCCACTCATTTTCGCAATCTCTCTTTTTCATCTCGGCTCCAGAAGATTGGCTCGCTATCAAGAGTCCACATCAGCGATGGATCACATCACTATTTGCTCTTTCTTTTCTCTCTCTCTCTCTAAAACATATAACCAAAGAAATTCACAAACTTCATTATCATTTCTTTCTGTCTTGCCCGTCATGACGTTTCTGTGGACAGAGGTGAAACACTGACCTCTAAATTTATGTCTTTATAAAACGACTCACACTCACTAACACTTCTACAACATCTATTACACACACACACACACATATACAGACACACACACACACACAAAATCGACAAGAAATCACACTACGAGCAGTTTTTATTTCCAGCAATTGTTCCACTGCACTATGTCTCATACAGTATCTAGTGTCAAACTGTATTACTGAACTACATTTATCTTATAAAATCTTTCTTGTATCTTTTTTAATGTTTAAATGACAATTGTTTTAACCAAAATATTACAATGTTTACTTTGTCTATAGAGGAAATGTTACAGTCTGTTAATGTTGTATCTATAGCAAAAATAAGCATCGTAATATTTTGTCTTTATACATGTTTTTTCTCTAACAAAATAATATTGTGTATAAACAAATCGTTAATTACGATGTTTTGTTTGTTTTTAGAGAAAAGGCTACAGTTTGAAACATTTTCTCAATATTATAATGCTTTTTGGTCTTTAGACATTTTTTAAAGGTTAACATTTTTGCTATATATCAAGTTAGCGTTATAATTTTATATACATTTTAATAGATATTTTCTCTCCAGACGTAATAACTGATAAAATAAAAATGAAATATAGAGATGTTAAAATGATGTAATGTTGTTTAATATGTTTATAAAGAAAAAGTTAGTCTGTTATATTTTCTCAATATTACATGCTGTTTAGTCTTAAAAATGTACATTGTCTTTATAGAATAAATATTCATCATAATATTGTAAGTAGTCAAAGTAAATTCTGCTATACACTGTACAAGTACACAGAAAGACGAGACGATGTGGCTCCAGCTTTAACAGTGCAAAGAAGAACGAACAAATAAGGCACATAGAATAAACAATATATAAACAGAATATAAAATATACACTTTAACCTAGAAGTGGAAAGAGAGACAAATTATATGCAGTCGATTTTGAACATATTCAATTAAACTTATGGTCACAAATTCTTTTTTTTTTTTGTGAGTATCATTGGTGATTTTGTGCCCGTGTGAAAACGTTTTTAAGCCTTCACTCATGAAAATGTGCAAAGCAGTGATGAGTCCCGTCAGTGCTGCTGAGTCTGCAGGTAGCACCTCTGTTTTTCGGCTAATCGGCCAGCGGGATTCTGCGCTCTGATTGGCTGCTGCACTGGCACCGTGCTAACTGGACTGCCACTCATCCACTGCCGTTCCTGCAGCCAGCTGACAGAATTTTACAAAGTGACTGTTCAGCAGCTTTTAAAACCCACTTGCTGTCGACTTTTCAAATAGAAAATTAAAGGTTTTCAGATGTCAAAGTGACCGCAGGCTGACCGGACCTGTGGTCACTTTGGAGCCAAAAAAAAAAATCCAGTGACAATCAGTGACTTTGCTTCAGATTTTAAGATGCTTCACTGTGCGTGTGTGTAAAAGTGAATTAATTAAAGTGAGTGATTATTTGTCATTGTGAACACAGCACAGCACACAGTGCACCACAAACAAATGTGACCTCTGCATTTGACCGATGTGTGAAGGAGCAGTGGTCAGCTTTTTAGCAGCATCCTGGGACAGGTACTTTGCTCATGAGTACCACATGACTGAAAATACCTCTGAAACATCGTTGAATACTTGTGATTTGACATTATATTGTTTACAATTGTTTTTCATATTACTTTTAACATTGTGTTTCGTTGTGTAGCTGCTAACCAGCATCAATTTCACAACTCCCATTCATTCCACACAGCTGGACACTCTGTGACCCTCCGTTCACCACTGCAGAGGGAGAAACTAATGACCCGTGGAGCACGGGAGCCAGTCAACCTTCCTCCGTCCCCTCGCCCTTCAGCATCCGGAGCATTGCGGTCTTCCCGGCGACGTGACGAATCGCTGTGTCGTCACCCCCCCTGAATCTGAAGAGGAGGGAAAGAGACGTCAGGCGGCGGTTTTGTCACGGAGAGGGCCGAATGTGGGGGAGAGTCCTTGAAACGTTGCCATGACAAAGTCTTTGAAATAAGAGAGAGAGAGAGGAACGTGTTGAAATGACACACCATCGTTCTGCAGGATAGGGAGAGAGAAGCGGAACACAGAGATTCTCTGCTGGGTTGGAAATGACAAAAAATGTAAAAATAAAAATGTGATGTTTGGTGATAATGTTTTTGTGCAGCAACCGTATTGTTTGTATTTTATTAATGATAGTAAATATCTTAATAATACCAATAAATGAAGAATAAATTTCATACTGTTGCATAGGGCAAAACACATCAACACATTATTTTGTTGTTGTTGTTTTGCTAAAATTTAAATAGGAATAATAGCAATAACAAACAATTTATAGCATGTTGTCATAATCTTGAGTGATTGATTAAATTCATTAGTAATAGTGGTATACGTAATGGTACTAGTAGTTGTACTAGTAGTAGTGATAGTATGGAAAGCCGTTTGAGCATTTATTCTGATATCCTTGATGTCAAGCACAATTTCCTGCACTAGTACAGACTTTGGCCGCACTAGTAGGACTTTTTGCTGCACTAGTTCGCGACCATGCCATACTAGTACAGTGAAAACGCTTACTAGTAAAGCTTTTTCATCTACTAGTTAACTAGTAGGCCTGAAATTTGCTGCACTAGTTAACTAGTAAGGCTGAAAATGCTCACTAGTAGCACTAGTGTAGGCCAAAATGTCCACTAGTGACACTAGTAAAGCCCAAAATGTCTACTAGTAGCACTAGTGGACATTTTGGCTTCACTAGTGTCACTATAGGGACAGTTGTTCACTAGTGACACAAATGCCTCTACTAGTTAACTAGTAAGCCTTACAGTGTTTACTAGTAGTACTAGTGAAAGTCAAAATGCTCACTAGTAGTACTAATTGCACAAAATTCTAATCAGGAGGCGGGAAAGGGCCAAACATTTAAGCTTCCTATTGGTTCTCCAGCGAGAGCTCCACCCAGCCAAAATGTAACCCTATGAAGCCTGGTGATCTTCTACTCTGCTTAGCTGCCTGCTTCATGTTCACACCCCACACAGAATAAAGCAAGAAAATGAACCAAAACCAGTTTCTATTAGGCGCGTAGGCTAAAACAAAACATCAGCACTGCTTAATTGCATCATTCTTTCTTTCCTTTTAAATATGAGACACCAAACTGGACAAAAATAGAGCGATGCCATGTATCTATACTAAACCACATATGTAGATTTTTATAGAATCTGGATAGTAGTAGTTCAGTACTTGTACTTGAGTAGTAGTAGTAGTAGTTCAGTAGGTTTATTTCAGTAGTTCTACCTCATTAGTAGTAGTAGTATTAGTAGTTCAATAGGTATATTTCAGTGGTTGTTCTTCAGTAATAGTAGTAGTAGTAAAAGTAGTAGTAGTAGTGGTAGTGATAGTAGTAGTTCAGTACTTGTACTTGAGTAGTAGTAGTGGTAGTTCGGTAGGTTTATTTCAGTAGTTCTACCTCATTAGTAGTAGTAGTAGTTCAATAGGTATATTTCAGTGGTTGTTCTACAGTAGCAGTAGTAGTAGTAAAAGTAGTAGTAGTAGTAATAGTAGTAGTAGTGGTAGTAGGTATTAGACTACTACTATTTGCCCTATGCGACAGTCTTCTTTCTCTTTCAGCTTTTCCATTCAATATTGAACATTGAATGTATAAATAGACTGGATATAGAATTCTTTTTCATACTATAACTGTTTCTAACCCCTTGCACATCCAGTGTAAAAGTGTAAAAGTCAATTCCACATTGTAGGAAATACTGCATCCAAACTGTCTCTGTATCTACCTCTATTTCTAATTCTAAATTACTTAAATTTCTTAAAATTCAAGTTTAAAGTTATATTTAATATTCCATGTCTAGCTTAAAATGTATATTTTGTACTTTATTTATTACTGTTTATTCCATGTGCCTTAATTGTTCTTTGTTCCCTTTTTCCTACTGCACTGTTTAAACTGGAGCCATGTCGTCTCATCTCTCTATGTATCTGTACAGTATATAGCAGAGATGACAATAAAGTTTACTTTGACTTTGACTTGACTCTGAGTAGTTCAGTAGTTATATCTAAGTAGTAGTAAGAGTAGTTGTAGCAGCAGTAGTTGTAGTTCAGTAGCTGCACTCCAGTGATAGCAGCAGGAGAAGTGGTTATAGTAGTGCTGGTAGTTCCATAGTGGTACTTCAGTAGTGGTAGTAGAAGTAGTAGTAGTTTTACAATATTATTAGTACAATATTTTACTGTGCGATGTAAATACAGTACAACAGTGTAAGGAAATAACTGTAAATTTATAGCGAGTGTTCACAGTGTATTTTCAATGGGAAAAGAGAGAGAATGAGAAAATAAACAGTTTCTACAAAGTATCAGGCTTGCAGTGTTTGAGGTGGTTTCCACTTCATTGATCACACTAGCAGTACTTTAGCAGATAAACCTGCACTTAAAAGTCTGATTTTACCATTTAGTGTGAGACTGAATTCCATGAGAGATGATCTTCGACTCCAGCATAACAGAATCCAACACTAGAGGAGCAACTCAATGGCTGGCACCAATTTGAGCACCTATTATCACTTCATTTAAATTCTACACCCCCGTCCACAGTATGAGAATTTTATCGGGTGGCGCAAAGGCCAATAATCAGTTTCCTTTCAAAGCTGCACCATTTGAAGCAGATAAGATCTTCCCCAGCGATGTAAGATGCGTCGCTCTGAGGCCACACCACGTGTTCTCAAAGTCGTCTTCTGAAACTTATTTAAAACGCTGTACCAACAGATAGGCAAGATTTTCAATTTCAGATTAGTTCTGGCGATGGAGAAGGAAGCCGTGATGTGACGAGGTTATGAGATAATCCGATTTGACCCATTTGCATGTGACAAATTTATAAGTTAGTGGACAAAGTGGTCTTCCAAAAATGCTGTTATTAGAACATCAAAAAATCAACGTTTAAAAGTTCAAAACTTACTGAGGTTCCGACTGATCCACAGACCAATAATATCACAGCTGAGTAAACCACGACACACGTTTAGAAACACAAGAGATTAGAAAATGTATCATGTGAGTTTAAAAAATGGTGCTTTTGCCAGGCTTAAGCCCATAACCTTCATCCCTGTCCTCATAACTCAATATTCTGCTGCTAAGATTTTAAAATATTTAAAATCCTCTTATTAAGAACAAAAGTGACTCTCTTCCTGAAATGCAGAGTCACCCTGGAACTACTTAGGCTTAAAAGCATTTTCCAGGGTCACAATGGTGTACCAGGATTAATCCCAAACCTCCAAAGCCTCACTAAGTTCTTAGTCCACAAAAATAGTAGTAACTTTAGCTATTATTTTAGAGCAAATTTGTTATTCAAAGTGAATTCATTTCTAGAATACAGGGACAGTTTACATCTACAAGTTGGGGTTAAGTGCCAGTGATACAGAACTGTACAAAATATTGGCAAAGAAAGACAAGTTTGCTCTGGATTTATAGTGGTTCCAAAACTACTACAGTGCTATGAAAATACAATAAAATAGTGTAAGGAAATAACACTAAATTTACTGCAATTTAGTCGCAGTGTATAATCCAGATGTGAAACTACAACCTATGAATTCAGCATTAAAATGTTTGTTCCATTTCCATGTTAAAGTTCATCTCCAGAGGGTCATTTGGTAGCATACGTATTTGGGATTTGGCCCTGTGTTCTGAAGGTTGTAGCTTCAAGTTCTGGAAATATCAAAAGTTCAAAACACTTGGGTTGTCATGACCCCACTGGATTTTAGTCATACCAGCCCCTGGACTTTTGTTAAGCGACCAGCAGATGCCGCCATTGTTTTAGTTTTCATGTGTTCTGGTCCGTCTCGCGCTCCCTGTCTGTCAAAGTCCTTGTCCCACCTTCCTATTGTGTCTCATTGGTAGATCACTGTTCATTAGTTTATTCACCTGGTTCTTGTTTGTTTTGGTCCAGCCCTCTGTTCTGATTGGTTCTCACTACCCTGATTATTTTCTGATTGCTTTTTGATTGGTTCCCCTTTGTTTAATTGATCCAGCACCTCGTTTCTCTTTGATGATATGAGCCTAGCTTATCCCTATTGTCTTTGTTGGTCCACCCTTACACTACCCTCCCTGTGTCGATGTGCTGTGTGGTTTTTCTAAAGAGCCTGAGAAGAGTTTGGTTTTGTTTGTGGCCCTTGTGCCTTTTTGTGTTTTGTTCTTTGAATAAAATGGCTTGCACCATGACTTCGCCTCATGTCATGCCGACACCACGCCACGTGACATGGGTTTGTTTACTGTTCTTAAGAAGAAGTTTGTTCTTAAACAAATCTGTTCTTGTTCAGTTTTTGCCTAAAACTACAGTAAATCTTAAAAAGTAAACATTGTTGATTCTCATAATCTTTGAAAAAAAACTGTAAGAATTCAATGGGGATTATTTATTATTTATTTACTAACTGTTCTTAAGAAGAAATTTGTTCCACTTCAAGTATTCTCAAAGATTCTGCGATTCACCAATGTTTACTTTTTCAAGATTTGGTCTTAGGTAAAAACTGAATTTATGAAAGCTGAAGAACGAACTTTGTGTTTGTTCAACACATTCAATCATTAAAATTTCTTCAACTCTACAGTTGTATAATATGAATTTTGCTATTTATCATGAACGTTTCAATCATTGTGCCTCTTTCACCCGTTAAGCCATTTAAATAAGTCAGAATCTTTGAGAAATTGGTGTAAGTGGGACTTCTTCTTAAGAGGGGTTGCTGAATGAATTCCATTGTTCATAATTATTTTACTTGTGTTACAAAATGTGTTTAAATATTTGAAATAAATGCACAATACAAAAACACTACCTCAGCTAAAACTATTCTTTGTCTTGCGGAGTCTGGTGTTCCATCGCTCTTTATAATTGTTTATTAATTTTTTTTCTCAGCCTCATATTCCAGGTTGTGTAATGCGCATGGCTGTGCTGTCTCACGTCCTTTTATGGAGATTCATATGCGCATTTGTTAATGTATTCTAATCAAAACAATTTAGATGCGCTTTAAAGCAGATGTCCCCAACCAGACCAGTACGGATCACTACAGATCATTTTTTGTCAGGCAGCACGGAAAGAATAAAAACTTTTTCCAAAAAACTGCATGTCATTCTTACTGACTGTCCACCTGTGGCTCATAGGTGGCCACAAGGCAACTCACTTGAGTAATTTAAATATTCTGAGTTTTATTTTGTTACATGTCTCACCCCCAACGCTGGTGTGCAGAAAAATGGTCCAAAATGTCGGTTGTGACAAAAAGCTTGGGGACAACTGCTTTAAAGAATGTGGATTCGTTTTATACACGTCATGAACAACTTTCTTAATAACGAGGGCAGTTGGTAACGTAACAATTAGCGTGTTCATCCTGTGATCAGCAGGTCGCTGATTCGAATACTGGACCTGTAAAGGTACCAATGAGGTAGGTATCCATGAGTAAGGTACCATCCCCAAGCACCGCTGCCCATGTCAGAAGCCCAGGGTTTCTTCATGTGTGGGTCAAATGTTGTGCAGTGGTGTGTTCACAATGATAAATAATCACGAACAATCTCTAATTTTCATAAGAGCAAATTTAAGATGTTGGTAAATGGGGTCCAGTTCCGAGTCTCAGTTTCTCTCAATGTTTCGTCCTGCTAGAGGGAGTTTTTACTTGCCACTGACTCCTCAGGCTTGTTTTTGGGGGGCTTAGGCTGGATATATGTAAAGTATGTTTGTGACAGTGAGTTAAGAGAGCTCTATAAATAAAATTGAATTGAACTGAATTGAAAAAGGATGAAAGCAAAAATGAAATCAACAAAAGTCATGTCCACAAAATAAATTACAGTTACAGTTTGAGTTAAAGCTAGTGTCATTTTCACTAAACAGAGTTAACACCAGTCCCGGTCCAGCAAAACTGAGATGTTTAAGATATTTTATTATTGTCAATCTTTTTCAGCAATGAAATGAGGCATAAAAAACTGTCTTTTTGGATATTTGTGACTCTGCACGGCAAAACCAGTCGCTTGTCGCAACGGAGGTTTCCGAGAAAAATGACCGTTTATGTTGCGTGGGGTAAAATCTTGGATTTCTTGTTTTTAGCGTTTTGAAACAGTGGAAGGTCTATACTGTACTGTTGTGAATAAATTTGGCTGAAAAACTTACCCTTTCCATCCTAAAAACGTGACTTTCTTGAGGTGAGGAATTCAATTCCAGCAGAATGTTAAAAGTTTCTGTTTTGACCGCTCTACTTCAATATTTACGGTAAATCCACTGGTTGACTAGCGTGAAGATATTTCTCCGGAATCCATCTCCGTCTCCCGAGTTCAGTTAACCTAACGCAGGTAAGCTATCCGTGTGGCCTGTGAATGCAGCGTGGCTTCGTAAATACAAGCGTGGCAGCGACCGCTTTCCAAAAAAGTCTGTGAGTGCTCTGGCGATAGTCAACTTCAAAGGCAGATTTCTCCGTTTCTCACTTGGCGTGACAGGGAAAACCCGACTCCCTTTGAATGTTGATATCTCGATCATATCAATAAATCATTCATTCCCATATAGGTGTCGTTTTGGAAGCAGTTTATGCCCTTTCATGAAAACAGAAAAACTTAATTTTTGGAAATTTCAAACAAAAGCGGAAGCTGGTTTGCCGTGGAGGGTCACATTTTAACAAAACTTGAAGCAGCATCTGAAAACATCTGATTCATTGACTTTTTCAAATGGTGTGATCTAGATTTTAGGGGTGTTTCCCATTCATTAAACAACATTAATACAAAATACAGTGAATTAGCACGTAAAGTTCTTATCTAAAGCTTATCTGGCCAGATGAACAGTGTTTTGGCAGTAAATTTTGCTGCTAAGCTGCATATGGATGGCGTGTTTTGTTACTGCAATGTAGATCAAAAGCTGTAGGAAAGAGCGGAACTTAATTAAATGTTGACAATGTGAGTTAAAAAACGTGACCATCACCTTTCGGCCTGCCGAGCGTGGAAACAGCTTGGAGTTTCCCAGTCCTGTGCTGCACCTTTATCAGCCTCCTCTCACTCCATTCATTTCTCTTTAATTGGTTTTAGATTTTGACAAACCCACATATTTCCTTTGGTTCAAAAGTCGCTTGTTTGTGATCCACTGCAGGCTTTAAATTAAACTGCAGTGCTATAAGAGACCTGATTTTTAAGTTAATCGTTGAGGGTGATTTTTAGGCAAGATTAAAGGGTTGGTTACGGATGGTTTTGGATTCAGATTTGGAGCAGACAAAACTACTGTTCTGAAACCAAAATTTCTTGAGACACTTGATAACGTTGAATCTAAATTAATTCATGTAACAGGTAGTGCTGGCTGAGAGAAGAATTACCTAAAAAACATGAGGAAGATGCTACGAGTAAAAGTATGACGTTGTCTGAACCGCGTGAAGAGCTCTTTTGGGCCTAAGCGGATTTGTAAACCAGTTTTATTATGACATCCTTAAAAAATAAAGGTGAGGCAACCGAATTGTAATCAACAACGAGTGCTATTATTATTATTATTTTACTGCTGTCACACTGTTCCTGTGGAAAATGAGAGATATTCAATCTGCTAGCCTGTGTGGAAGCCTTTTCTGCATAATGAATGCAATTACCATCCATTATCGGAGCGTCTCAGTGTGTCTCTCAGCGCAAGGCTGCCTTCTGAATGCCTGGTTTAATTTTCAGCAATTTTCCGTATTTTTGCGGTAGTACTCCACTAACTTTAAAGTTAGCACTAGCGACTTTCCTTAACGCTTTTCAAAGCGCTTCCTGTGTTGCTTTATCCAGGGTCAAACCTATGACCTCGAGGGATGTTTCACTGACAAGGTTTGTTCTGATGTGATGAAACTAAAAATGAGAAAAATTCATAACTGTCATAACTGATGTACATAGTGGGTTAGTGAGGTTTTTTTGCTTTGTTTTTGTTTTTTTGAGGATTTGGCAAATTCTGAGGAAAAAACAACTTAAACAGTGAATATGAGGGATGATTCGTCCCCTAGGTGTGTCTTCAGATAGCGTTTAGCAGGAGCAACAAGGGACTCTGCAGTACTTATGGCAAGAGGAAGTTGGTTCCACCACTGAAGAGCGCACACTGCCAAGTCTTGATGCATGTCTTCCTCTTCTTTTAGCTTTGGTGGTTCAAGACGAGCAGCACTCGATGCTCTAAGGCTACGTTCACACTGCCAGCCACATCATTCAATTCTGATTTTTTGCTCAGGTGCTCCAAAGCGTCGCCCTCTGGGGCGACTCATGGCATTAAAATGGGCGTTAGTAGCTCCGCATGTATCGCACTTTGCTCTGGAGGGCGACAAGCGGTGAACTTCTCCAGCTTCTCCATCCTCCACTGGCTGTTACTCGCAGCTCTCCTCATTTTTACCTTCGCGCTGCCGGTGCAGGCTGATGATGTCAGCGCATGCGTATAAAGCAAAAAACCACGCGAATTCCGATCCGACATTCACATTCAGGTCGCGCCAGCCGCGAATCCGGACCTTGCGTGTGAGATTTAGTACCACATGTAGAAAGTGACGCACAAATCGATTTAGAAAAGATCAGATTTGCGTGTCCACAGCCCTGAAAAGATCAGATCTGTGTCACATTAAGGCAAAAAATCTGATTTGAGTCACTTCAGCGTGGCAGTGTGAATGTAGCATGAGAGGGCGAGAAGTGCAGGGTCACATTTTGTTCCTCGTGACACATAATCACTCATTTCATCTCTCAAAGCCCTCATATCTGTATTCGTTTCAGCAATGCGTGCATTGTGTAGTATACATGGTGTAACGAACAGATTAACCCCTCACAACCAGCTCCCCGTTGGCAATCGTCGGGAACATCAAAACCAGTTTGAAATTCTGGTCGCCCTCGTGAGGGTATCGCACTGTTGAAGCAGAGCCACGAGCCACTTCACCTCAACCCCAGTGGGTTTTCCCTCATTGCGCCTGCGCCAACACAGAACTGGAACGTTTGGAGTTGGAATGTTTGGAGTACAAACATGCCGATGCGTCGTGCAGTGTGAGCAGTCAGGTGGCATCCCGCACAGTTTGAGCTGGAGAACGATAGGAAAACCTGCACAGTGTACTGTACACCCAACCTTATTCAAGCTGGTTCAAATTCAGAACTGAAAAACGTACCAGTAAGTAAGCGGTGACAAATTACGTAAGCTGAGATCACGTCAAATCATAAAGACTTTGTTGTAGTTTGAAAAGATTGCGTTTAACAGTAACTGCCCCAACGCTGATGTTCATTTTTATTAATAAATCAGTCAGGAAGAGAGCAAGATAGATCGATGTTGCTAATGATAATTAACATATAAGCACACAGGAAGGAAGTGATTTGGGCTTAGGTCTCGCCGGGACACGGATCGCAGGGATTGTGAAAACTGAGAGCGCTGAGAGCGACTGCCAGAACTTCATGTTTAATTAATAAGCAGAATAATCTAATGAGGCTAGTGCTCATGTAAAAACAAAGCCAATTGTAGCCTACCACCATTTTATGAATTATAAATATGCCACGTGCAAACTCCGTTAAGACCGGTGTGACGAAAACACTCACAAGCACCTAAATCACAACTAAATGACAGGTTTTTGGCATTGACGGATAATCTAGAACTTTCCAGAATTTGTGGTTTGTTTGAAAGTTAAAAAGTGACCTTCATTGACCCAAAGCTAGACAATTCATACTCACACGATTACAATATATTAGAACATCTCGTTCTTTTTTTGAGAACAAAGGTTTGTGTGTTGTGGAGATCATTAATTTTATATATATTTGTATAAATTTGTATAAATATATATACAATGATGAAATAAGAAAATTCATTGATTAATGCATAACAGTTTATATGCTTCTTTAAGTAGAAAATAATCTATCTGTTCATCTGTGTGTCTCTATCTATCTATCTATTCATTATTCCATCTATCTATCTATCTATCTATCTATCTATCTATCTATCTATCTATTTGTCAGTCTGTCTGTCTTTCTATCTGTCTGTCTGTCGGTTCATCCATCTGTCTCTCTGTCTGTCCATCGGTTCATCCACTAAGCTGTCTATCTACCTATCTATCCGTCTGTCTGTCTATCTGTCTGTCTGTCTGTCTGTCTATCTATCTATCTATCTATCTATCTATCTATCTATCTATCTGCCTATATCTGTCTATCTGTCTGTCTGTCTGTCTGTCTGTCTGTCTAATCCGTCTGTGCATAAGTTCATCCCACTAAGTTGTCTATCTATCTATCTATCTATCTATCTATCTATCTATCTATCTATCTATCTATCTATCTATCTATCTTAGTTTCTCTGTCTCTATGTGTGTAATGCCTCCTGATTCTTCCTCTCTTTCTGCTCTCTCTTAGGGCCTGTTTACGTATATGAGCATGGGCCTTTGTTTACATGTAAACAGGGTTTTGCCTCAAGGTATATGTTTTAAACACCTCCAAAGTGAAGATATTTTTATAGCAGCAGTTCTGTGGATATGTGTGTAAAAGGCCCAAATGTGTATTTTTTGGGTGGTAGGGTGTAGTAGGGTGTTGGTGACCTAGTGGTAGGACACTTGCCTTTGGACCAAGAGGTTGTGGGTTCAAATCTGACCTCTGAATTATTACCAACATTGGGTCTGGTGACATAACCCTAAAAGTTGCTCTGAGAGACTGTCCCTGAAATTAGGAAATGAAGGTCACTCTGGACAAGGCGTCTGCTAAATACTTTCATAAATCATAAATTTTAAAAATGTGTTTACAAAAATATATCAATATGGACTCTTAGACTCCATATTTTTAAGCCATTACTGAAGTGCTAATACAAAGTAGATTTGACACTACAGACACATATTAGCAACACTAATACAGAAATTAAAACAACATTTGGTTCATTTGGGCTGGTGTCACAAAACCGGAACCATTTTATTTTGAACCAAAATATTTACAGTGTTTTCAGCTCTCATTTTTCCCACTGTTTCATTTGAGTATCAGCAGAATTTACATGTATTTCCATGTCTTGAGCTGAAGGAGAGGTAATGAGTGTGTTCTCAGTGCTGCTGTGTGTTAATTACGCACATTTGTCCTCTTCTTGATAACTTATTTATCTGAGCTTCTGCTATTTGCATTTGCTGGTGGAACATCAGAATGCCCAAAAGTACATTAAGCATTTATTCACATAGCGTTGTTTTGCTTATTTGGGTTACATTTATTCTCTCTTATTAATGGGGTTTTGTTAAAAAGTAAAAACTTTATACAGAAGTTTTAATGGACTTTACGCACTGCAGTTCTCTCTCTGTAATACTGCATATGCATCATAAACATGCAAAGATACATGTTAATAAATGTGTGTGAGTTTGTGTGTGTGTGAGAGAGAGAAAGAGTTGAGAGAGAGTAATTATATATTCACACATGTTAAATATTTGTTTATGATAGTCTTCTATTTATTTATTTATATATATATATATGTGTAATTTTCTAGCATTTTTTTTTTTTATTATAGCTTTACAATATTGATTTATTTTGACTTTTTCATAAGTCAAAGTCAAAGTAAACTTTATTATCATCTCTGCTATACCAGCACAGATACATAGCCCGAGGCAGAGAACTGACGTGGCTCCAGTTTAAGCAGTGCAGTACGAAAATTAAATTAAGGCACATGGAATAAACAGTAATAAATAAAGTACAAAATATACATTTTAAGCTAGACATGGAATATTAAATATAATTTTAAACTAGAAATTTAAGTAATTTGGAATTAAAAACAGAGGTAGATAAAGAGACAGTTTGGATGCAGTATTTCCTACATAGTGGAATCGACTTGTACACTTTTACACTGGATGTGCAAGAGATTGGAAACAGTTATAGTATGAAAAAGAATTCTATATCCAGTCTATTTATACATTCAATGTTCAATATTTGTGCAAATAGGGGCAGCAGTGCAAAAACATTTATTGCAGTATTGTGTCAACAGTCATTTGAGGAGGAAATAGTCCGTATAGCAGCAAAAATAAAGTGTGTCACCGCGACGGTGATGTGTAAAGTGCAGTGGTGCAACACAGTCAGTTAGTCCACAGTCCAGGTTTGTGTGTGGGGGGAAGTGTGAGGGCAGGAAGTGTGTTCAGGAGTCTGATGGCTTGTTGGAAAAAGCTATCACGCATCCTGGTGGATCGAGATCTTATGCTCTAAGATGCTCTGATTCTAAGAATCAATTTATTATAGTATTTTACATATTAACTGATTAATATTAATTATGTACTGTCATTTAAGCATTAATTTATAATAGTATTAATAAATAGAATAAATATTTATTTGTTACAGTCTTCCAAATATTCCATTATTATTATTTTATAAATGTTCATTTGTATAATCTTTATTTATTAAAGTCTTCTAAATATTAATTACATTTATTTATTTATTTACTTCTTATATGAAATGTTCTAAGCATTCATTATTATATTCTTCTAAATATTTATTTTGTACATTGATATTATTATACCTTTCTAAAAATTCATTAATTATAGTGTTTTACATATTAATTAATTAACATTAATTAAGTGCAGTCATCTAAGTATTTATTCATAATATTGTTTTAATTATTTATTTGTTAAAGTCCTCCAAATATTGAATTATTATAGTCTTCTTAGCCTTCATTTTTTTAAGTTTCCTAAATATTGATTATTACACTTTTCTAAGTGTTAATTTATTAGTCTGCTGAATTTTCATTTATTTTTAGTCTGACAATATAGTTTTCTATTAATTTATTTTATCATAGTGTTATATTACTATTTATATTCATCTCTAGAAAGCAAGTAAGAGAAGGCTTGAATGTATATAAAAATATCCTTTTCTTTCTGTCCTTCACACACACACACACACACACACAGCGAGTCATCTGCGAGATTGTGAGGTTACTCTCCGTCTTCATTCGCTTGACAAGAGGACAGTGTCCCGTCACAAGAAGCCAGTGTGTGTCAAGAGCTTTGGAAGCTGAGCCTGTCACACTGATCCAAACCAGGATGTGTGTGTGTGTGTGTGTCTGAAAGGACTGTCACACTCTTCTAAGAGAAGTTCTAAAGTTTGCACATCTCCTGCAAGCAGTGAAACCAGACGTGCAGACCCATGCTGACAACATGAGTCTCTCAGCTCCCTAAAATACACACACACACACACACAAACACACACACATATTTTACTTGCATTATCTAGGTGAGCTACTTCCATTGGCTCCCATAATGACTAGATGTAAACTAGAGATACATTACCACAGAAAGAAATCGCTCAAGTTTTGTAGGTGTGACATTAAAACTGGCCGAGCAGAAAGACTTTGATTAAAATGCATTGAAGTGAATAGGGAAAGAACGAGAGATGATAAAAGTAATAAAAAGACGAGTGTGGGTGGCAACATATTGACATGTGTGTTCAGTGAAGTAAACTGAGGTGGCATAAGAACCGTGTTGACCGTTGTGTGAAAACAGGTGAAGGGCCCTCGAATCACCTCAAATTTGGTGGCTTTGTAAAGAACGGCAGCCGTGCATTAAAGCGTCGTAATTTGGGCCGATTCTGGCTGAGTTGTGGCACAGCCGGTTCACTGTTGGCACAAGCAAACATTACGGGCCGGAGCCGTACCGAGCACGGCGAGCGATTCTGGCTGAGAGTCGGCATTTTTCGTGTGGGCCACAACTGTTCTGAGTATAGCAAGCGATTCCAAGGAAGAACCATGTTTGGGCCGTCACTGGGCCGTCATTGTTTGCGGTATCCGGGCCAGAGAAAATGGATTGTGTGGGCCAGATCCGGCCCAACAGAATTTTGCTAACTGGGTTGTTAGTCTATGGGGAAAAGATGGATGAAAAAATGGGCAGAACTCATGAACGAGTGCACGTATTAAAAACATGTATACAAGCACCCCATACTGCTATAGGCCACATGTTTTGTAGCACAAAAAACTGTAGGAGGAGCAGCGGTCAGAAAAAGCGTGTGGAATAAAAATCAGATAACCACATGTGAACACACATCTCAATTTGTTTCCAGCCGCACTCGTCTTTTTCTTGCTTTTATCATCCCTCATTCTTTCTCCTTTCACTGTTTTATGTCGCAGCTACAAAACTTGAGCAATCACATTTGCATTTTCTTGCAGAAATGCGTCTGTAATTTGTCTTTGTGAACACAGCACAGCACACAGTGCACCACAATTATATGTGACCTCTGCGTTTAACCCGTCCATGAAGGAGCAGTGGGCAGCTTTTTTTGGCAGCACCCGTCCATGTCAGCTGCCCACTGCATCTTCACGGATGGGTTAAAAGGTGAGCTCACATTTGGTTGAGGCGCACTGTGTGCTGTGCTGTGTTCACAATGACAAATAATAACTCACACATATATGAACACACACACATTTTTACGCATCTACACACATGCAGATACATTATTTATTGGCCACTTTGTTGGCTGTTGGCTGTCAAACTTTGCAATGCACTCTAGCTAATGCATAGTATCTTACAGACGGCTGGAAATAAAGTTGCTATTGATTTGCACATAAATACTGCATCGCGCAGGACATTGTTGTTTATCTGTTTGTTTTTCTAGACCCCAGGTTTTTAGATTTAAACATCTTACAAAGTGCTGCTTTGGCTGGGAAATGTACGAATTAAGCCTTCACTCTGTCCGCGATGCCGACTTTACAAGGTAATATACACTTCCAACGGAGTTTTCACTTGCAACTTAAAAAATTGCACAGTGGAATAAACCACAGTAAAATACAGCAATTATGTTGTTAATTAGTTCCAGAACAAGACAAAAAATGACAACTCAAAAAACACAAGAAAGCAAACTAGACACCATATAAACATGCCAAAATGACTTTAATAGCGTTGTTACATAGAAATACAAGAAGTCATTCAGTAATTAAATGTTTTTCACACTTTTTGAAAAAAAATCTTACCTTTCTCTTTAAAACTATACAGTATATATTTACAGCATTTAGCAGACGCTTGTTATATACACTTTACAACATTTTATGCACTTAACATTTCATTTTATGATAAATTTGGCATGTTGTTGGTTATTTAAACTTGTTTTTAGACAACATAAGTCTGAATAAAATGTCTCGGAATGTTTTTTGTAGAATTAAAACTTTTCCTTTATTATTTTAGAATTTTAGAATTACCGAAAGGACTTAATCCGATGGTATTACTGTATTCTGTATGTTAAATAAGGTTCTTTACCTTTTAACCTTTATTAATGTTGGGAATTGTGTAGAAAAATACAATTTATTTAATATATATATATTATTCCATTTTGTAAATACTCCACATTCCATACAATATGTTTTCAACATTTTATATAATTCTTTGTGAATTTATTTTCATTTTAATTCAATTAAAACATTGAACAGTTAATCATTACGTTACCATAAGAAAACAACATAATATATTTAAATAAATGTTAAGATTTTTTGCATGATCTTTAAAGCACAATAATAAATGCATTAAAGTATGTTTTACGAGTCATCTGTTGCATTTTCAGCGAATAAATGTGTAAAATAAGACTATGATAAATTATATTTAGAAGACATTGAATACATAGAAGACTGTAATGAATGAATACTTAAAAGAATATAATAAATTAAAATTTAGAAGACTTTGATAAAGGAATAATTATACGACTTTAATTAATTAATATTTAGATCATAATATATGAATGTTTTGAAAATTATAAAGATAAGAATAATTAGCAGACTGTAATAATGAATATTTAGAAGAATTAAATACATGGGTGGTAAATTAAAAAATAAACTAAAATAAATACAAATATGTCCAATATAACCAAACCGCTTCCCTCAAAATTTTGTCGGAGTCTCTTTGTATTTTCTGAGAATGGAATAGTAGGAAAAGTTGCTGCAATAAATCTCGAACCAGCCTTAACTGTTTGTGACGTTTTGTCCGAGCTGGTTTGTGTGAACTGCTGCAAACAAGGTTCATTCCTGCAGTTTTCATGCAAAATTCTCCAGCAAATGTCTGCAGCCACAACTGAGCTCCATGCTGATGTAGAGAGAGAGGTGCACACAGGTGGGAGATGCTGCTGTTGTCTTACCCTTATATGCATGTATAAAACAAAACTAACAAAAATTAGAAATGAACAGTGGATTTGGAATACATATACATATATACACAGAGAGAGAGAGCAAAAATGAGCCATATTTGTTAAAAATTGCAAAATACAAAAATTACACATTCTATTTATGCAGTTTAACAGTTTTCCAAATCCTGTTTTTAAGCCAATGATTAGTTCATGTTTTATTGATTTATTTATTTGCTATTTTGTATTCACTTTTTAGCTTGAAAAGGAACAAAAATTGTTAAAAGAAATTGTCTGGATCAAATTAACCAGTTGTGTTGCTGACTTCTTGCAAAATTTCAGCTGTTTTATTGTAATTGCTTTTAAAAATGTCATTGTTCACTGCTAAATTTGCCATTGTTTCTATAAAAATATCATTTTTGATAACTGTGACTTTATAAGTTATTGTAGCTACAGGTGTCTTAGGGCTCCTCCTGGATTTTACCTGAGCCGGCCTCCGGAGGGCACCCCGTCCTGTCTTGTGTGGTCTGTCAGTCATTTCTATCTGTCCTGCCCACCTTGTGTCCTGATTTGTTAGAATGCGTTAGTTCATTATCAGTTAAGCCGGTTCATGTTGAGAGCTTTGTTCCCAGTTTGACATGTTGTTTACTGGCTCCTTTTTAGTTTTTGGTTTAATATTAGTGTCTTGTTTGGTTTTGCGGCAGTGTTAAGTTAATTAGCTACCTATTTAAGCACAGCTATCTATTTAGTGTCTTTTGGACCATCGTTACGTTACTCTCACGTTGGCATGCGCTGCGCAGGATGACTGAATAAAAGGGAAGATTTTACTTGCGGTGCCCACTTTATTTTTGCCTATTCTCAATAAAAAGGACTATAAAATAAAATAATAAAAATAGACTTTAATACATTAATATTTAGAAGACTTTGAAAAAGTAGTAGACCATAATGAAAGAATAATTCAAAGACTATTAAAAAATATTACTTAGAAAACTTGAATATGTGAATAATTAGAAGATTTTAATAAAGTAATGTTTAGAATAATATAAATAAGATTATAACATATGAATGTTTTGAAAAATACACAATCAGACTAATTAGCAGACTATAATGAATGAATATTGAGAAGAAGTATTATTCCTTGTGTATATATTCATTCATCTTCAAAATATTCATTTATACAATTTAAATGTTTCAGTCCTCTGTTATTTTTACATCTCAGATCCCACCCCCCATAATCCGCCCCCTGTAGACGTGTGTGTCAGTGTGAGTAACAGAGTGTTTTTCAGAAGGAATTTCGCTCGTCTCTGTGTGTTTTCTGCCGTCGTTATAAAACCAGGCTGCTGCACTAACACATCTGTAGCTCCGAATGAAAGACCCCACATTGAGAAGAACACAGCAGGGAAGAGTGGTGCTGTGTGTCTACGTGTGAGTGTGTGTGAATGTGTGTGTGTGTGTGTGTTCTCTCCCTCTCTGATCCAAGTTCAGTTTTCTAATCTGGCATGAAATGGCACAAATTACTCACACAAATGGCCTGCGTAAAGAGCAGCGATAGCAGCTATTTGCAGCGCAGTGACGGAGCTGCTGCTAATCCTGACAACGCACTGCACTCATTATTACAGATTTACTCAGAATGAGAGAGAGAAAGAATGTCTAAATCTGTATTATTGAGTTTTATTCTTTATGTCCTTCTTCTTCTTCTTCTTCTTCTTATTGACTAAAACAGCATGAGGGCCAAAAAACCATAAGGCCCACTTGACCCACTACTAACGTAACAAAAGTCATGTCATATTACAATCATTTAATAATCATTATTTTGCTATTTTTTCATTTACAGCATTTCGCTGAAGTTCTTATTTCGCATGGTGTACAACAGTGCTTTGTAAAGCACGATTGTTCCATAAATCTGTAAACTTAATTCACTTTAAGGTAGATTAAATGAACAAAAAGAACAACATTAGCATAACGGTTAGGGAGCTGGCCTTGTGATCAGACCGTTGCTGGTTCAATTCCCATGAAGGTGAAGGTACCACTGAGATACTCATGAGCTTCTACGTCATGGATAGGTCAAATGCAGAGGTCACATTTAGTTGTGGTGCGCTGTGTGCTGTGTTCACAATGACAAACAATCACTCAGTTCAAATAATTTAGACTCTATAACTCCTTCCTTAGTTGCTTGATGTAGAGATACTGTTCATGACTTAAAAATTTCAGTTCAGTGAGACAACATTAAATAATACTTTTCTCGTCAATCACTTTAGTTCATTTGCTTGCTTATTACTAGGGTTGTAACGGTACATCGTTCTACATCAATTAATCACTTCAACAATCAGTGAGTCATTAGCTTCAATTCACAATGAAAATACTGACATCATACATATTGTCGCATTACTTCATATGGAACAAGAGGTCTGTTTTTCATTCAAATGTGTAGTTGAGTTAAGAAATAAATCAGCATATAATATTGTCTCATATCGATCGATGGCTTCTAAATTTAATCGAATCAAAATTGTATCGTTGCAGACTTCAACATATCAGCAGACGTCAAATCTTTGTCTGTTGAATCTATATAATATTATATTGTGATCAAACTTGTGGGGAAGTTGGTAGAGATACGGTTAGGGAGTTGGCGTTGTGATCCGATAGTCACCTGTTCAAATACCGGACGGGTAAAGGTACCACTGACAAAGTAACAGCTCCTGGGATGCTGCCCAAAAAGCTGCCCACTGCTCCTTCATGGATGTGTCAAATGCAGAGGTCATAGTTTGTCGTGGTGTGCTGTGTTCACAATGACAAATAATCACTCACATTCACTTTTGATTTACACCTTTATTTATTACTATAATAGCAAATATGAAATATTACTTTTGTTGAGTCAGATCTCTGACAACGTATAAAATACAACTTAGAAAACTTTACTTTTACAGCACATAGTTTGTCTTAATTTTTTATTACAAGTTTGTGTCCTGCATGTGTCCAGTCGATATGTGTCTGACAGGCCAGCTGTTGACCTGCAGAGATCCTACATTCCCATTTCGTCCACTCTCTAACGATCATGCTGAGTGTGTGTAGGTGTGTGTTGTTCCAGCGATCGCACTAAGAAATCATACTCATCTGTCTCGGCAGGTCCGGCAGCATGCTGACGGCGAGCTTGAGGTCAGACCTTTGAACTACAGCATTAAAAATCAGAGTTGAAGCCAGAAGTGTGACATGCGTTTGGGTTGTTAGCATAAAGGAAGAGCCTTCATTTACTCGCTAAGTTCACGCCGTTGTTTCGTGATAGACTCGCATGTTTTGGTTGAGTTTGGGGGAATGAAAATGCATCACCGATTATCTTATAACAAGTTGACAGCGTAACAGTTAGGGAGTCAGGCCTTGTCAGAAGGTGGCCGGTTCAAGTCTTGGACCAGTAAAGGTTTTATACATTTAAAGCATTCAGCAGACGCTCTTATTCAGAGTGGCTTCCATTTCCAAATTTCAGGGACAGAGCAACTTGGATGAAAGTGACTTATTGTTTGTCATTGTGAACACACCACAGCACACAGTGCACCACAATCAAATGTGACTTCTGCACCCAGCAATGTTAGCATTAGGTGGGATTCGAACCCACAACCTCTTGGTCCAGAGGCAAGTGTCCTGACCACCAGAGCACCACTACCCTTATTTCAAAGGTGAGGTCGGGTTTGTCAAATTTTGCCCTCTAGAAAAGCAAGCAGCTGCCTTTCCTCGCCTGTTGCTTGAACATCCAAATCATTTATTTAATTGTAAATAAAAAGGATTAATTATTTATAATAATATGTCATAGCTGGGAGGTCAGGTCATAACAAACAAATAGGCTAATAATTTTACAATTTTGTACATTAAATATTACACAAACTCAATAATTTAGAAGCCAAATATCAGACATTTAATTTAATGTAAAAACTTCACATTTCTCTTACATTAATGCCTCAAAAAATCCATAAATAATCAGATTTCAATAATAATTCAATAAAATATTAATATTTTTAAAAGATTCCAATTCCCTCCATATGTATAAACTTGGCACCGGTTTAACCTGCACCCAAACATGGATTAATGTTAAAAACCTCAGTCATTCCACGCCTGTCCCAACATTTTTCAATTAGAACCCACATGACCCCTATCTTTCTTCGAGAGTCGCCTCTAGCTCAAAGCTTGTTGACAGACATTTATCCCTAAAACCCGCTGAAATCCGGCAAAATCGAATCTGTTGCTACCTCTGGCCTTCTTACAGCGTCGCGCCATTTTAAACACAACAACAAGCCCAAATTTTCCCACTGACTGCTCTGAAAGCAAGCGAGAGAGAGAGAGGCACTTGTTACTCACCATCACACCAACATTTTTATTTCTTTTCTGCCAATCGGAGTTCCAACGCTGTTTACGTGTGACGTGAGCCGTTGAAGTTGTTTTTTTGTCCTGAAGTGAACTGCTTGACTTTGTTTCCAACTGATGAAATTTCAACTCAAGGCGGGAAAAACCTCGACTTCAGAACCACGGTGGCCATTTTGAACTACTTTAGGGTTTAAATCACAAGTTAGCTGTGTTTGACTAAATCTGGGCCAATCTTCAGTGTTGGGGCACAGCTAGCTAAACGTTACAAACTTAACGTTTCAGAAATCCCTCAGAATTTTTTTAGATCAAAAAATGGGGAAATAACGATGGTTCATAGTACTTACATTTATTGTCATTCTTTGGTGGGTTTATCAGTGTTCATATACCCAATAGGACCATGCATCTAGACCAGCGTTTCCCAATCCCGGTCGTCACGGAACATCGCTCTGCGCAGAATCGGTATTTCCTGCACCGCCGCACGCCGATCCTACGGTGCTAATTAGCTAATCAGTAGCATCAGCTGTGCTGTGGGTCGGGAAACTCGAATCTGTGCAGAGCGGTGTTCCGCGAGGACTGGGGTTCGGAAACACTGATCTAGACTACACAAAACAATATTTTGCTGCATTACTTGTTACAAAACAGGTGTACAGCTGCTTCCATAGAGCTCCACCACACATCTTGCTCGCCATGCAATTGAAAGTGAGTGATAATTTGTCATTGTGAACACAGCACAGCACACAGTGCACCACAGTGAAATGTGACCTCTGCATTTGACCCATCCATGAAGGAGCAGTGGGCAGCGCCTAGAGGGCAGTGCTTGGGGATAGTACCTTGCTCATGAGTACCTCAATGGAAACTTTACCAGTCCTGGATTCAAATCTGGATTCAAATTATCTGGTCACGGGGCAAACACCCTACTATTACGCCACCAACTACCAACTGTAACGTGTTTACGGCTGGCAGTGGCAATGTTGCGACAGTGCAGTGTTTTGGTCACGGATATGTTTGCGACAATGCAGGGTAGCTGAATCAGTTTGTGGGTAAGTTGTGTTCTCACTGCAAACAAACCGTCCCGTGCAACGATTGCAAGCATTCTGAGACCACCCTTCCCAAGCGATCTCAGCTCGGTTGATTTGTTCCAGAGTACATTTATGGTTGATTTGGTATAGAGTATTTTTGCAGCGCTCACACATGTCCAATTGAACCGCCCCAGGAGGGAAACGTTCCCGGTATTGGAATAACAAGCTAGGTATGAAAGCACACTTAGCTACTTTTAATTAGAAGTAGTGTGTAGCTTAAAAAGCTACCGTTTAAAAGTTGATTCCCCAACACTGGCTACTCTATTCACAAAACTTACTACTATTTGAAAATGCCTCAAGTTTAATAAATAAAAATAAAAGTTTTGTCGTCATGCAGGTTGAAGTCTTCCACCGCATGTCATCCTGAATGCTGATAAAACAGCGAAGTGGAAAAACAGTCGAGCTCTGAGTCACTGGCGTTTTAGCATACACTTTGCTTATTCCAGATTTTTGCTTCCTAACTTCCATTCTTCACATCTTCAACCGCTATGCAGCAATCTCGCCTGGATTCAGCAAAACCTTAATTTTTGTCTGACTGTAGAGAGAAAAACTGACCAATTTGCCTGAAAAATGTCAACATTGGCCACATCACTCAGCCCCTCACTCTGACACGCTTACGATTCTGCAGTGCCTCAAGCCACAACAAGAAAGGCTTTCTGTTTTACCCTTTTTTTTAGCCTAGTCTGAGGAAACCGCAACGTCGCAGGAATCTGAGCCCGATGTATAGCACTTGTGATACAAATTTGCATGGCTGCATTCTTATGAGATGTGGCTTTGTGCTGTTTTAAAATTGCACGCTCATCGCTACTTCTCTGCAGAAGAGTGTAGAGCTGGAGGTTTTTGGGAGTCAACAGCAGCTCCCCCTAGTGGTATGGAAGACGACATGGACATTGTCAGCCACTTAAAAACAATAAAATCACTTTGAGCAATCAAGCCCCTATGTGGTTAAGCGAGTGATTATTTATCATTGTGAACACACCACAGCACAGCACACAGTGCAGCATAACAAAATTGACCCATCCATGAAGGAGCAGTGGGCAGCTCTATCAGTACCTACAGAGCAGTGCTTGGAGATGGTACCTTGCTCATGAGTACCTCAGTGGTACCTTTACTATTCTGGGACTACAGGCGCAAGGCAGGAACCCACTCTGGGTGGGTGCCAACACACTACAGGGAACACACTAACGTTCACACCAAGTGCTACTAAAGCTGTAAAATCACCAGAAGTAATTGACTTTCTACTGACAAAACTGACAAGAGTGTTAAGAGCGTCAAAAGGGACAAGCGTCAAAGTTTAGGCTACTAGAGTGACAAAAAAGTTGAAGACAGGTTAACTTTATACAAATTAGTCATGACCCGCTTCGGCTGTAAATGACTGGCAACCAAGCAGAATGTAGACGTTCTTCACTTGTGAGGATCCCAAAGAACACCCTCAGAAACTTTGGTTCCTACCGTACTTTTAGTGACTAATCAACCTAAGCTTCTTACTTTTGGACTGTAAGAGGAAACTGAAGAATCCAGAGAAAACCCACATGAACATGGTTACGGCACGCAAACTCCACTCAGAAAGGCCTTATGGCCGACCCAGGGATCGAACCCAGGACCTTCTTGCTGTGAGGCAACAGTGCTTCTCAATGCTCCCCCAGGGTAGACTTAAACCTGTTAAAAATAGAGATTTCCATATTACTTCTAACATTATATTTCATTTTAATATTCTTTAAGAGTCCTAAAGTTTGTGCTAGCAACTTTCTATCTACAGAAGTTGGACAAATGGATCCATCACCAGTATGTGGTCACTGTCTCAGCTAGCCCATTTATCTAGAGTGTGTCCTACTACGTTTAAGAGTTCAAGGCAAGTTAGCAAGAGCTCTTTTGCAAGGAGTGTGAGCGTGTTCTTTGTTCTTGGGAATGAGAGGGTGCTTTTTCTGTCCAAATTTCTTCCTCATCTTCGTCTCCATGCTCAGTGAATAAGTTTTCACTTGCACTTGATTCGCATTAACAGCACAGATTCCTGTAAAGCTGCTTTGTGAATGTGTGTGTGTTGTAAAAAAGCTCTATACACACAAACTGCTGACTCACGCTGAATCCCTTTAGACCGCAGAGAAAGTGCCTGTAATTTTCCCATTTAAATCCATTCAAAGATGGCAATGAATTCTATGTGAATGACGATGGCTTATTCTGCATTTGCCTCACATTTTTGCAGATAGATTATTTTTTTCCTTCAAGGCTCATTGAAATGAGAATGGAAGAAATGAATTTTTGACCCACTGATTTATGGTGTGCATTGTACGGTGGTAAAGTGAGTTCTTTCTCATGTCATCATTCTCCGTTGCCAGTGGCATATAGAATAATCGGTGCAAGGCATCGGTCACCCAGAGTTATCGTAGCGCTATGGAGTCACAGTGCCAAAGTCCCAATCTGTTTGTATTCTGGCACATGGCACCAACCAAAAGCTATTGAACTGAAGCAGTAGATTTATTTGTGACTGAACCAAATCATGCCCTGCGGTGTAATGGCGCGTGACTAGGGTTGGCAGGGTGTTCACCCCATGATCAGGAGATTGCCAGTTTAAATCCAAGGACCAGAAAAGGCATCACCGAGGTACTCATGAGCAAGGCACTGTCCCCAAGCACTTCTCTCCAGGCGCTGCCCGCTGCTCCTTCATGGATGGGTCAAATGCAGAGGTCACATTTCGTTGTGGTTCACTGTGTGCTGTACCGTGTTCACGGTGACAAATAATCCCTCACTTTAGTTCCTGGGATAGGCTGTGGTCCCTCCCGCGACCCTAGGAGGGATTAAGCGGTTCGGATGATGAATGAATGAATGATCTAAAGCAAAAAAGTGCAATAACATGCCAGATTTTGTCAGAAAATTGTGACTTTTTTGTGACGTAGATTGAATTTGTTAAGGTGTGAGAAAGAACTCGGATATTCTCTGACACTGTAAAGTTATATATTTGCAAGAGGAAAAAGTCAAAATTTCAAAAGTCAAAAGATTAGCAATGCAAATTGTGTGTGTGTATATGAGGCATGTGTCCCTTGCTGCTGATGTGTTTGTGTGTGATGTTGCAGTGGAGAGATGTGTGTGTGTGTGACAGTATAGACGCTCCTCATCTCAGCAGGAAGGACACTGGAGGATAAATGATTCTCTTGTTCTTACCCGTTACACACACTCCTGATGTACATACTCACACCCACACACACACTGCCCCCAAGTACTGCTTTTTATACGCTAACAAAAAAGCTGCTTTTTAGTCAGTGATTATTTGTCATTGTTAACACAGAACAGCACACACTGCACCACAACCAAATGTGACCTCTGCATTTGACCCATCGGTGAAGGAGCAGTGGGCAGCTACTTGGCACTGCTCCCTGATGTAGGGTAACTCAGTGATACCTTTACTGGTCCGGGATTTGAACCCGCGACCTTCTGATCACTAGGTGGGCGCCTTAACTGTTACGTTTCCAACTTCCTTCTTACACAAAACACAAAAATCTATTTTTTTCTATACTTAAATTCCTAAAATCCCCTGCACCTGACTCCTCTGTTTACCGTTCTTTCAGAAAAGCAGTTTGGTGCTGTTTCGGAAAGCAAAGAAATAAACCGTCAGCAAAAGAAAGTTTCCCAGAAGTAAGAGGGAGTAGAGAAGTGCAGTGTTCATTCTCCATGCTTGTCTGCCTCTTCCATCTCTCCATCTCTCCTCTACATCAATCTCTCTCTCTCTTTCTCTTGGTAATGGAGGGCTGCTCGTCGAGCCGTGCTGTGATGAACAGAGAGGACGCTGAGGCCTGTTAAAAGGATTTACGCTTCTAATCAGTCAGATTTAGTGTGAATGAAACCTGCCCGCTTTGCTTTACGCGCACGCTTTGTTATCGGCGTACGGATTGGAGAAGGGATAAAAGTAAAGGAAGAATTCTGGTTCGGATGTGAACTTAAAAAAGCGGTTTCTGTCTTTAAAAAAGCAACTGATTCAATGTTTGAAGTTCTCACTCCATCACAAGTGCAGAAGAGTTATAATTGACAAGAATAATAGCCAGTGTTGGGGAAGACTCGTTTTAAGTTACTTACAATAAAAATTAATGAAGCTACAGTTAAGCTGCTGTTTTAATAATATATTTACTACACTACAAACTACAGAGAAAAAGCTGTTTCATCCAGTAATGCAGAATATTTGTGATTTAGAACAGAGTAAAATAATTAAAAATTAAAACATGTAAAATGTGAAAATTTTGACAATAGAAAGTGTTTTGATTTTTGGCTTGTGTAATACAGAGCATATTGTGTAATACAGAATATTTTTTTGTGGTCATGCAATACTGTTTTATAAGCACACAATTATTCCTCAATAAAACGCAGTAAAGGGGCAGTTGGTGGTGTAACGGTAGGGTGTTTGCCCCGTGATCAGAAGGTCGCAGGTTTGAATCCAGGGCTGGTAAAGTTACCACTGAGGTACTCATGAGCAAGGTACCGTCCCCAAGCACTGCTCCCCCGGAGCTTGTTAGCTGCCCACTGCTCCTTCACGGATGGGTTAAATGCAGAGGTCACATTTGGTTGTGGTGCACTGTGTGCTGTGCTGTGGTGTGTTCACAATGACAAATAATCACTCACTTTCTCATCTGCATGCAATAATTTCTCGCTTTTCTTTACTTTCAGCACCACAGCAACAGAAAACAATTTGGGGATTTTTTGTTGACTTCTGCATTAACACTCAGCCCTTACTTTAGTGCATTATGCGAGCGTTGCATTTCCAGGCTGAGAGCGGGCCGGCTTTTCATTTGCACTCCTGATGAAGTCGGTAGCCGGCGGTGTCGGGAAGAATGTTTTCCTGCCGTTGCATTGCCATCTGCTCGCACGACTTCGCAAAGAGAATATCAGAGCGGGAATCGCAGGTGTGGCTCTTGGGGAGTAGAAAAAACGCATACGAACAGCGGCGGAAACATGCAGCTTGACTCGCTTCAGACGGATATCTTGTCCCTAAAGATGACTTGTCTTTCTCTCTCACTCAAACGCACACTCGCCGGGCCTTTGATCTGCAGGTTAAATACACTGTAAGACTTCTTAACCGGGACACCTCACATCAACTTTCTGCCTGTTGATAAAACACAAGTTTATGATGTACGGCACAACATAGGAGAGGAAGAACATCCAGACAAGACTCAGCGGTACTGTTTTACTTAAAGTAAAAACTAAAATTAGCCACACCACTAACATAACTCCGTTTTTAGTAGCTAAACAGTAGCAAAGCTACTTTAAATAAACCCCTAGAACATTGCCTGCGGCCAGTACCTTGCTCATGAGTACCTCAGCGGTACTGTTACTGGTCCAGGACTTGAACCAGCAACCTTCCGATCGGGGGTGCGTTTCTCAAAAGCATAGTTGCTAACATATTGCTAACATAGTATGTTAGTTGCTAGCACAATTAGCAACTATGCTTTTAGGAAGCAAACCCCAGAGGGCCAACTCCTAAAACATTACGCTACCAACTGCCCCTCTCTTGGATCTTGACGAAGGCGATCACATTTTTCTCCTCTCCCTCCCCTATCTCTCCTGCTGGCTCTCTTGTCTTGTCCTGTTTCGTGTCTGTCTCTGAGACTCTATTTGCCCTGCTCTCCGAACTACGGAATTATGGATTTGATCAACTGGTCTCTGAACGCAATTGACACCATCTGCTCGACGAGAAGCTTGGGTTCGGGGGAACCCAACTGTCCTGCAGGAACATTTGCGGCTGGATACATGATGGACGGGTGGGAGAAGTGGCGCGTCGTGTGCCTGGCAGCCCTTTCCTTGGAGGACGTGGAAGACATCTACCTATTGATAACTGGGTTTCTCCTGAGTGGATTAAGCTGGGCCCTGGGATATCGACGATTGAAGAAAGCGGTCACAGCTGCTCAAAACCCCACAAGGCTGGCCGGCTGGATTGAAACGGTGGTGAGCAGAGCTGTTAACACTCAGACTGTGGTTATGGACCGCAAGTTGGATCTCATCTTGGAGAAGTTTGCAGCTCTGCAACGGGATTTGGACAGACCTGGAGACCAGTGATGGACATTAGGTATCTGTGAAATTGGAAGACAGATATCAATCCAACCCAAACCCAAACAACCATTCTCTCTCTCGGCTTCCTCCCTTTACCAGCGCCGGTCTCGGCCAAGGTCGTCGCTGGAGATAAACAACTTCCCCCAGAGAGCAAGATAACAAGACGCTCTGAATTCCTTCCCCCTGTTCCAATATTTCCTTGTTTCCTATGCTACCTCTCGTCTGACCCAAAGTGTGATGTTTGTGTATGGTCGGAGGGATGCAATTTCACTGCATGTAACATTGTATGTAACAAATAAAGGCCTTCATTCATTCATTCGTTCGTTCATTCATTGCATCACAGTGGATTCTTGGTAGCTGCGAGATGGAGTCGGGGGATGGAGTCCACCATGATTAAAACATAAGCAAAAATCTGTGGTAATGAATATGGCCCTGCCTATTTCCGCCTGCCAAATTGTCCCGCCATTTAGTAAAAACTGAAATTCAAAGTAAAATGAACTCCTCGGACACTGATTGTCTGATTCTCGTGAAACTTTGCACACTTCTTCTAGACTCTGTCTAGGCAGAATTTTGATAGGATAAGGCATTAAAAAGTTATGCATCAATTTATACTCTTTATTACTCCCATTATTACCCAAAGCCTACAGCAGGGGTGTCAAACTCAAATACACACTGGGCCAAAATTAAAAACTTGGGCAAAGTCGCGGGCCAGCCTTGATATTTATTGAAAAAATGTCTACAATCGAGGAAGTTTTTCCTTCTCTTCACATATAACGATGAACCTTTTCATATGGAAACAAACTTACGTTTTGCTGAAACATTGAATTTGGAACAAGCAAAGGTTAATACTACAAACACATGTGAAATCAAATGTCAAATAAAAGACATCTGTGGCATTTATTTCTTAAATGGGTCGTGATTGATGCGCCAATGCACCAGCAAAGCATTCTGGGATTTGTAGTAACAGCGGTGCATGTGCTGTCTACCGGCAGGCGAGCTCTAGTAGATACTTGGTATTATGTCACGGGCCAAATATAATTACACACCGTGGGCCTGAGTTTGACATCTATGGCCTACAGTATATCTTCTCAGAAAAACATCCAAACAAAACCAAACTTGGTAGACTTCATGCACACTCTGAGCTTTGGACACCACCCAAAGATGGTGCAATATGATCAACAGGGAGCGATATAACTGAAACATGTCAGTATCTCTACGACCGCTCAAGATAAAAATCTGAAGTGTGGTAGATTTCATCTGTCTGCACTACTGAGTCAACTCCTAAAATATGGCTATGACTGCTTAAAGGGGACGTGGTTTATTACGACTTCGCCAGGGAGGCGATGGTGCTTGGGCCCCGATGATAACTTCTTGCAGTTAGGTCAAGTTGTTACTTGTTCCTTGTAGCATGTAGTGTAGCTAAGTACTTCATTAAAATAGGAGTGTGTAGTGTAGCATAGATAATGACAGGATTAGTTTAGATGTAGCATGTTAATTAAGCACTGGTGAGGTGCGCTGAAGTGGGATGCCAGGATAAAGGAACGCTGGCTTGTTTTTATCTCTCCTCCATCGTGCTCGGGTTTGTTGTTTCGGCCCACGCCAAGGCCCGAGGCTCTGCTAGCTGTGAGTCAGTCGCGAGCACAAGGACAGACCGGCTAATCGGTGGCGGTGGTGGTGTACAACTAGCGGCATCAGACGGAAGACAATAAAAATGATGCACCACCTCCGCCTGCTCACGGTCAACACTGGAGTCCTGAACAGAGACGAACATGTTTATTTGGACAGATTGAGTCAAGTCGAGTCATATTCCTAAGAGCTGAGCTTAAACTGGTTTGTTTACTGCTTTATATAACAGTCTATTTGTTGGCCTGCTTACTTATCTATCTGTCTGTTCATCTATCTTTCTTTCTATCTATCTATCTATCTATCTATCGTCCTATTATCTAACCATCCTTGGGTTAGCGTCAAGAATTTAAATCAATGATTATTTGTCATTGTGAACACAGCACAGCACACAGTGCACCACAACGAATATGTGACCTCTGCATTTGAACCATCCAAGTGATTGGCGACAGCACCTTTCTTAAAAGTTCCTTAGTGGTACCTTTACCAGTCCGCAACATAATCCGCTGACCCTCCCATCATGGGGCCAACTCCCTAACCGTTACACTAGCAACTGCCCTAAGCTATTAAACACCACTCTTCGTACAGCCATGTACATCTTTGTTTCTGTAGAACGCAGTTGTCTGTATCCAGTCCTTCCAAAGACACTCCCAAAGTGTCCCCTGGTCAGAGCGGAATGGTCATTTTTATGCAGAATGGAGATCCTCTGAGTTGAATTAGTTCTCTAATTCGCCTCCGTTCGTCTGCACGCTGCCGAGTGTTTTGAGCCCCCAGCTTATAAATACAATTTGAATACTTCATAAACCAAAAGCTCTCAGGCTTGCTAAATCATATGAAGCACTTCTGAGAGCAGTAAAGGGAGAGAGGAAAAGACAGAGAGAGAGAGAGAGAGAGAGAGAGAGGTTTCTCATTACTGGAGCAAATTCAAAATGAGTTTGATGGATGATGGAACATGCCATGATTACATTTTTGAACAAAGCCTAGTAGAGCAACAGAACAGGAGATTTGTCTTATTAATATTTCAACTCGCTCACTCCAACAGTAGGCCATATGGTGCTATTTCTGGCACTTAGTCATATTTATAAACACAAACACCAGTTCCTAATCTATCATGCCGTTTTCCGCCGTATTTCCCACATAGTTTTCCCTCACTGTAGTGCGCCGAGTCCCTTGGGAACTAATTGGACCAGTTCAAACCAGACTCCGGAGATCGCCTCTCAAAACGAAAACCTAATTAAAGGTTGGGCACGTTTCCCACTTAAAGCTTGAGATGTCGTAACAAAATCTTAAAGAACCATACAGAATTGCATCCTAAACATGGCGAGGCAATGCTCCACTTTCATGCTTAATAGGCAGTAAACAAGAAATTGAAGCGTGGAAATATCGTGTATTGATGCTTTGACAAACACAGAGACATTCTTCATTTAATTATTCATCACACAGAACAACGACCAGTATTGCTCTCTCTAGAATACAAGATAAAGACCTCAATATCATTCCATTGCTAATATTACTGAAACGTTGCTGAAAATTCCCAGGAAAATCAGATTTCATTTTCATCTAATGCCACAAATTGCATTTGTTGTGTAACTGGTTTGGTCCGGAAAGCAGAGTTCTGAAAATTATCACCCGTTTCATGCAAATCTGTCTTTTTAATATTGCTTTTTGCGCGATACGTTTTCTGGATTTATCCACAGACACGTGGGAAGGCCGTGGCTGGAAACATCTCCAGGAGTTTATTTTGAGATAATATTACTCATGCAAAATGTGTGTGTGTGTGTGTGTTTGTGTGTGTTTGTGTGTGTTTGTGTATGTGTGTGTCAGGAGGGGGAGCTTCTGCAAACAGATAAATGGTTTGAATTTATTCCCATTAATTCAGCACATCAGCTGTTAGCCCCATTAGTGGTATTCTGTTGTTGCAAATTCCAATTTATTTTGCATCGTATTATTCCAGAGCAATGAGGGTCAAAATTCAAAACTTGCTTTTGCCTTTCTGAACAGGAATTTGGGGATGTGGAACGGAAGTACGGTTGGTAAATGTTTTTTCTTGATGTCTGGGTACGCTGTGACAGATTTGATTAAGTGTTTCTGAGAGCTTTCAGATTTCTTGGAAAAACAAAAATGAAGTGCTGAGAATTTTAATGTGCACTTCGT
Organism: Distichodus sexfasciatus; assembly: GCA_032718565.1. Lineage (NCBI taxonomy): Eukaryota > Metazoa > Chordata > Actinopteri > Characiformes > Distichodontidae > Distichodus > Distichodus sexfasciatus. The sequence goes on along the minus strand of JAVGVS010000491.1, from coordinate 34,712 downwards.
CGGATGTTCGCTGTGTATTTTCAGATTGAGTGAAAAATGCACGCATGGTGACGTACACTCTCGTGTTCTAGGTCACTTTCTTGTGGGTGGCACTTTGTAAATTATGATAAAATGGTTTACAAACTATTTCTAAGGTAAACAAGGATGTTTAAGAAATAAAGTGCTAATTTCCTACATGAAAAAAAGGTTTTAATTAACACAAACATTTTACTGAACTTTTGTTTGGTGGCCACCAGATGCCACCATTGTTTTGTGTCTTGTCTCTTGTCTGTCAGTCATTTCGTTGTTCCACCCCCTCTTTGTTTTGCCCCTTGTTTTCGGTTTAAGGGTCCAGTTAGTGTTTATTTCTCCTGATTGGTTTGCTCCTTTTGATTAGCCTCGCCCCTTTATTACTATTTGTGCCTATATTAGGCTGCGTTACTCCCTTTGTTTCTTTGTTCTTGTTTGGTGTGCTACTTGTTTGCTTGGTGATTAAAAGAATAGCTTTCTGGTTGGGTTTGGCCATCGTGTCTTTGTTTGTTTTCCTTAATACAGTTTTCTTGTAAAAATGTTGAGTGTCGGCACCAGTTTTGTCTGTGACACGGCAGCCAACATGACAACTGTTAGTGCACGTTAGCTACAAATATTGCTAGACTGTTTTGGCAGTGGAACTTACTTTCCAGACAAACCACTGCTAAAAGCTGACATTTAACATTTTTAGCTAGCTGTATTAAACTTTATGCTAGCTAATGTTACTTTATACTGCTAGCTAAAGACGGCTCAACTCGGTTTACTTTCCATGACAAATTCCTGCACAGCTGTTGGAAAACTAGATAAATGAACTGAAATTAAAAAAGCGACTACAAATTAGGAACAGCTACAATCTAAAATGTAAACCTTTGACACAAGAGAAAAATTATGCAAGTAAAAGAGCTATTTCCTACAGAGTGTATGACTGCAGTAAGCTACATTTCAGCATTTTACAATGCCATGTCCTGCTTCCACAGTTATTTTGGTGAAAGTACACATTACAATTCAGTGACAGTAATATTGTCATGGAATCAACTTTGAATTTACAGCAACCAGTATTCTATAATCTATTACATTTTGGAAGTAACTTGCCCAACCCTGTGCAACATGACATCTTTTGTCTCACGTCTACATCTCTCAAAAAAAAAAAAAAAAACTTTCCCATGACGGAAAGCGTAGCATATAATTATTCTGCAAAATTGGAGTAGATAATTAATTGTTAACCTTTGGGGTAGAAAAGCAGGCAATGCAGATTATAGCGAAATGAAATGTGTTTCCCGTATCACGTCCTCAACATTTTGGTAATGAATTAGGGGCTAATTAATTAGTCGTTATGTTAATCACTTCTATAAATAAATTAGTGGCGGCACTAATTATTTCTATCTAGTGCTGAAATTAGCAGCTGTGCAAGAGAGGCTTTTTTCATCAATTAGATATTTTATTTTGCTTTTGGGGAAATTTGATCACTTCTATTCAGATTTATTTATCAATTTATCATTCACTCATATCAGCCGTCTCGTACATGTGTCTGTGCTTCTCTTTTTAAAGATTGTACTAATACTATTATCCTTAAATTATTTATAATATTTAACTTTACAATAATATTACGCAGGGAAATCATCCTTCAGCGCTGGCAGGTCGTTCGGGTTTTAATAATAGAAGCCAAGCTGTTATCTAGCCGTGCAGTAAGACAGCCTCATTTACAGGATTACATATCAGCTTCCAGTAGGTTTAGTCATTTTAACATTATTTTGGGGGAAATCTCCATTTTTAAGACAGCTTCTGTGAATCAAGTGTGCTATTACTGTACAGTATAACTAAGATCATTTTAGAGCATATGAGTTCTGTCCTTTAAATCATAGAAGGTTACAAGATTAATTCTCTGAGGAAGAGTGAAATAAAGGGGCAGTTGGTAGTGTAATGGTCATGGACTAGTAAAGGTACCACTGAGGGACTCATAAGCAAGGTGCTGCTAAAAATCTGGCCACTGCTACTTCACGGACAGGTCAAATGCAGAGGTCACATTTTGTAATGCTGCACTGGGCAGTTGGTGGTGTAACGGTTGAGTTTTCAACCTGTGAACAGAAGCTCACCTGTTCAAATCCCAGACTGGTAAAGTTACCACTGAGGCACTCATGAGCAAGGTACCGTATATAAGCACTGCTCCCCGGGCGCTGCACATGTTAGCTGCCCACTGCTCCTTCACGGATGGGTCAAATGGGTCACATTTGGCTATGGCAAACAATCACACAATGACAAACAATCACACATTTAATTCTGTTAAAAGCTTGTCCATAAAAATTACTTTTAACAAATTAAGTCAATTTATCAAATGAGCGTCACACACATTCTGATCTAAGCCGTTAAAAATAAAAAAAATGTGGCACTCTAATTTACCTGCACTTTTTACGCTGTGGAAAACATTGCTCTCGTTACTTGGGGTCAAACACTGCTTTTTATGCTGCAAAATGGCTGTTTTATGGTGCTCTAGTAAGGTGCCTTTAAGGCAAATTGTGGCATCTTTGGTGTTCCATAGATCTGAGCATCTGTAGCTCGCCCAGACATGAGATTTTACTTGTGTAAATTCCACTGCATGCTCAGAATTAAGAAACAAATATAAGACCATAGTATTCTCTGGGTCTACATCCACGTGGTGCCATCATGACATCTGCAAACTCTCATCCAAACCATCAACAAATATTGCTGTAAACAGTGTATTTTGTCACACCACGAAATAAGCGAAAGATTTAAAATATGAAATGATAGACATTTTAATTTCATCATCTGATATATTTTACCATATCGCACAGAGCTATTCTGACTGAAGATTTGGAATCCAAGAGAGGAAAGCCAACCACCATAACATTCATTTTCACAGAAGTTGAGTCATAGAAAAGTATTCCTATTGACAGACAGTAAGCGTGGCGGTTGAGTGGCATCTCTATTTAACAAAAGCAGGTGCAGGTGGTAGTGTAACGGTTCGAGAGTTGGCCTCAGAATCAGAAGGTCGCAGGTTCACGTCCCAGACCGGTGAAAAGGTACCACTGAGGTACTCGCGAGCAGGGTACCACCCCTGAGCAAGCAAATAATCACTCACTCTAAAGTCTTTACATGACATGAATAAAAGGTCAGGTATGATTGGCAAAAATGAGTGATGGTCAAATATGTGTGGATTGATTTTTAGGTCAATTTTTAAAAACATCTCTCTATAAATAATTCATAACATATATAACCCAGCATACACATAACATTTTTTGTATTTTAAATAAACATACTGTGTGTGTGTGTGTGTGTGTGGCTTGGGGGTGTAGTTCAGCCCCACATGGCCTTATGGGTACAGTGTATTTCAGTTTGCTTCGTCCACATGTCCACTTCGGCCATATGGAGGACAAAGATATCACTGAATTACTATAACGCCCCAAACAAATGGCTACATGCTCCCAGTCCCTGGACAGCTGTTCCTGCATGGCTGCAGGAGACTTTCTCAGGCCAAATCTCCCCACTGCAGCATTTTCAATAAAAAGTGCAGGAACAATGAGCGGCCAGAAGCACTACAGCCAAACAGTTTTAATATTTTACACAAAATAAGACAGTAAGGCATGGCAGGTAATCTGTCTTTACGACAGTCTCGACGCTGTTCAAGGACACGATTACTGAAAACTTATAGATACCCGTCTTGCGCTACAATAACTGTAAAAAAATATAATGTATATATACAGTGCCATACTTTTACTGTCTTAAGGGGTGGAGTCTTGGTTATATAGAGGTGTGGTTATTAGTAAGAGGCGGAGTCTTGGTTATATAGCGGTGTGGTTATTAGTGAGGGGGAGGAGTCAGAGAGAGGTGTGGATATTATTAGTAAGAGGCGGAGTCTTGGTTATATAGAGGTGTGGTTATTAGTAAGAGGCGGAGTCTTGGTTATATAGAGGTGTGTTTAATAGTGATATGGGTGTGGTCTTGGTTGTATAGAGGTGTGGTTATTAGTAAGAGGCGGAGTCTTGGTTGTATAGAGGTGTGGTTATTAGTAAGAGGCGGAGTCTTGGTTATATAGAGGTGTGGTTATTAGTGAGGGGGCGGAGTCTGAGAGAAGTGTGGTTATTAGTAAGGGGCAGCGTCTCAGTTATATAGAGGTTTAACTATTAGGGAGGAGTCTTGGTTATATAGAAGTGTGTTTAATAGTGATATGGGTGTGGTCTTGGTTATATAGAGGTGTGGTTATTAGTGAGGGGGAGGAGTCAGAGAGAGGTGTGGATATTATTAGTAAGAGGCGGAGTCTTGGTTATATAGAGGTGTGGTCATTATTGACAAGGGCAGAGTTTTGGTTTTAGTGGTGAGGTTATTGATGAGGGGCAGAGTCTTAGTTAAAGATGTGTGTTTATTTGTAAGGGGCAGAGTTTCAGATATTGATAACCTCATCCAATACAAACAAGAAAACATAGTTCAAATAATGGCTATCGTTCCTTGATTCCTTTTTAGCATGATTTTGACTTCATTTTTCTGCTTTGCTCTTTCTGTTTAACACAGTACTGAGTCCTAAAGTAAACCTCAGGTGTGCAGCCATTTTATTACTCACAACCCTCTCCGTTTCTCATTAGACTCACTGAAAATGAGCTTGGCCTGCTGCATTAACCAGCCTTACTGTGGTTGTCACAAACAATTTGACCAGCAGATTTGCGTTGTTCCTTTTTTGCACACTCATTCTTTGCCTCAACATTTCACTCTCTCACACACACACACAAATTCATTTCTCTTAGCACTCACTGTGCTTCTAGAGTGGAAAATGGAGAAGTAGAATGACAGTTAGAACATCTCACCCTCTGCCTCTGCTGAGCTAATTCACAAACTCATGGAAACCAAGCAGACAGACGGGTTAACGCGTTCCCGGTGCGGTTCTCTGTCATTCCGGGCAAAGAAAAGAGGGTAGACGACGGTGCCTGCAGCTCGGCCAGCCTTATTAGTGGCGGCGGATCGGAGGCCACGATAACGCTTGGCGGTGCCGCGACAGCAAACTGGTGCTAATGAAGGGTTTGGCAGAAAGTGCCTTTAAATCACTGCATTTAGTGCACTTCAGACACAGTCAACAACGTCCTCCACATTGAGTGACATCTTGGCAAGGACACACACACACACTGTCATTCGCAAGGATAGATAAAAGCCATGTGCTGCAACAATGACTTCATCAACACCGAGCATTCGCTGGATAGAAATGTGTGGTTATTAGTGAGAGAGATTGCATCTTGCATCACAGTGCGCCCTTCACAGGTATGAGATGGAGTTGGAGGATGGAGCCCATCTCAGCCAAGGTGGAATCTGTGAAACAGCTTGGATGTAGTTTTTCTATGAAGTTTGTAGTGTAGTTAACTACACTTTATTAAAACAGTAGCTTAGCAGTAGTCTAGCTATTTTAATTATATGTTTAGCTTCCCAGGCAATGGTTACTAGCTAGTTAGAATATTAATTATGAGTGTGGGATTTAGGTAGAGACTTGGATATAGAGGTGTGGTTATGATTGAGAGAGGCGGGGTCTTGGATATAGAGGTGTGGTTATGATTGAGAGAGGCGGAGTCTGGTGATAGAGGTGTGGTTATGATTGAGAGAGGCGGAGTCTGGTGATAGAGGTGTGGTTATCAGTAAGAGGGGCAGTGTCTTGAGTTTAGAGATATAAATGTGAGGGGGTGGAGTCTTCATTGTAGGGGTGTGGTTATTAGTAGGAGAGGAGATGTCTTGGTTTTAGAGACTAACAGGAGGTGGAGTCTTTGTTACAGAGTTATGGTTGTTAATGAGGGGGTGGGGTTTTTGTAAACGAGGTGTGGTTATCAGTAAGGAGCGGAGTCTTGATTTTAGAAATGCAACTGTGAAAGGGAGGCTTTATTATAGATGTGTGGTTATTAATGAGAGAGAAGGACTTGGTTTTAGAGATGTGAAATTGTGCGGAGGTGGAGTCTCAGTAATAGGGGAGTGGCTATTCATAAAAGTGAGATGAGATGAAGCAGTGGGATGAAGACGCTAGCGCAGGGCGATGAAGGTGCAGTGGTGTGGTGTTGGATGCAGTGTGAATATCATTATGAGGTGATATTTTCCTCTGATGCATATGGCAATGATCACAGCCTGACCTCAGCCCTCACAGGAGCCACGCTGCTGATTGGAGCACTCGGGACTTTTGAAGTGGGAGCGTTGGTATGCGGCGCAGAGCGCACCAGCCATCACCGGGCACACCAATACACCACCAGTCCTCCTGAGAGAGAGAAGGAGGCAGACAGGAAGAAACAAGAAAAACAGACAGATAGAATAAGACACAAAAGACAGACAGATATTCAAGAAATGAGAATATAATGGAGAGAGAATAGAAGTGAGGATGAGGGGGAGGCAAGAGAGAGAGAGAAAGAGAGAGGGATAGAGGGGGGGGAATCAAAGCAGAATCCACAGACAGGCAGTGAGGAATTTGTAGAGTGAAAAGTCTAGAGAGAGAGGAAAGAGAGGAAAATCAGAAAGATGGGATAGAAAGACAAGGATGCAGACATCAAGAAAAAGAAAGGCAAAAGACTGACAGACATTGATGGAGTGAGACTGGTAGGAGCTGAGAGAGAGAGAAAGAGAAGGAGAGGCCAGAAAGAAAAGGAGACAGAGGAAGAGGGGGAGAGAGAAATAGCCGAATAAGAGAGAGAAGTAGAGAAAGAGTGTGAGAGAGACAAGGGGGAGAGAAAGAAAGAAAAAAATAAAGAAAAAGAGAGAGAAAAAGAGAAAGAGGGGAAGAGTTAAGGAGACAGAGAAAAACGAAAAAGAGTGAAAAAGGGGTGAATAAGGAGGAATAGTAGAGGGAGAAAGAAAGAAAGAAAGAAAGAGACAGAGGGATTAGGAGAGAGAGAATGAGGAAGAGAGTGCGAGAAAAAGATGGAAAGAAAAATAAGAGAAAGACAGAGTGAGAGAGGGAAAGAGTAAGGGCGAGAGAGAGAGAGAGAGAGAGAGAGAGAGAGAGAGAGAGATTGTTAGAAGAAAAAATAGAGAGATGGTTACACAGAGATAGAGATGGAGAAATAGAGGTAAAAATAGAATGACAGACAGATGGGATTAGAGGGAAAAGAGGAGAAAGAGAGATGAGGAGAGAGAGAAAGAGAGGGAGAGACTTGAAAGGGAAGGAATCTGAGAGATATAAACAGAAAGAGTGAGAACTGAAAAGAGAAAAAAGGGCAGTAGATAGGTATGCAAATGGAGTGAGAAAGAGAGAGAGAGAGAGAGACAAGAAGAGAAAAGAAAGACAGACAGAAACAGATGGAATAGAAGAAAAAAATGACAGACATTCCAAGAGTGTGAATGGAAGAGAGAGGGAGAGTGAGGAGAGGGATGGAGAGAGTGAGGGCTGCACTCATCTCGTCCCTAATCGCCCTCGGCCCTGAACGCCTGACTGAGCTCGAGCTGCAGGATCAAAGAGAAGAATGTTCCGGAATGATGATGATGATGATGATGGAGGCATGGAGACACGTCGCTTCTGTAATCAACAGTGTAATTTCCTGTCAGTCAGCCTCCTGCAGTGAGCAGATCTCAAACAGGCCGAGCGCTACATCCAAACCCGCAGAATAACCGTCACAGAGAAAACTGCCACTAATAACCATAACCAGCAGCAAAACACAAGTATTGCCCCAACTTCAACCTCACACTCCAAACCAAGCTTGAGAATTCTACTCACACTAGTGCTGAACGATGAGCATTCACAGCATTTAGCAGACACTCTCATCCAGGGGTCCGTTTCCCAAAAGCATAGTTCCTAACATATTGCTAACTATGTTAGCAACACTATGTTAGTTGCTAATGATACCTCCAACATTACCATCAGAGGGATTCAGAGCAAGACCTTTAACTCAAAGTTGCTCCAGGAAGACTAGGGAAAATTAGGAAAAATGGAAGTTGCACTGGATAAGAACGTTTGCTAAAATGCTGTAAATATGAATGAGTTTTGATGGAAACCTACTGGAGATGGTTTTTACACCAATTCTTCCTGAAAAATACCTCTTTGTAATAACTATCGAAATAGATGAAACTATAGGTGACACTGGATTATTATGTGACACCAAAAAACACACTATTGTTTTAATACGGAGAAGAAGTACAACCAGTTTTAGAGTAAGGGCTCTTTTTGCGCCGTATGAACTAAATGCATTTGCGCCGTGTGCTTGGTTTGTTAAAATAGCACCCAAAGTCAGCAGGGTGTAAAATGCAGTGAGATGATGGAACTGATCTGACATCAGGCCACTGACCGTAGAGAGAAGAGATGAGAGAAGCTGGACACTGTGCTGGAGTCATGTCCTTACCTAAAAATAAAGGACTTACCATGATAGTTTGTGTGTGTGTGTGTGTTTCTGACCTAGTTGTATTTTACATCTACAAATATCAGTCTCTACACCTGCAGGATGGAGACAAATCAGGCTGCTATAATGAAAAATGGTGCCACTGTTTGTTCATATTTTTTGTTCATATTTCTTGTTTTTAAAGGAATGTAAGAAAACTAAAAAGGTAGAAAAGTTTTATTCTCATTAAAGTCGTTAAGGTTAGGGGCCACTATGATCTTATTTAGACTTATTTATTTACTTTCCTTTTCAGGGACAGTCTCGGCAGAGCAAATTAACAATAATAACATCCATCCATTATCTGAACCGCTTAATCCCAACCGGGGTCGCAGGGACTGGAGCCTATCTAGCCTTACAGGCGCAAGGCAGAGACCAACCCTGGGCAGGCACCAACACACCACACAACAATAATGCAATTATGCAAAAACAAAACAATACCTAAACGATAAATGCTTTCCTCAGCTTCCAAATTTTTACATTCCACTCTTTCATCTGCACAAAGAATCTGAGTTGCTTTTCACACAAGACGTTTTTATACATGCTGAACACACGCTGCCAACTTTGACTACAATTTGCAGAAAATTACTTTTTTAGAAGTTTGGCCACGCCTGGATAAAGAAATATTAAGGTTTACGATTAAATGCTAGAAATCAGCTTCTTTGACAAATCTAAACAGTTGAAGCTTTTGCCCAGAAAAAGATTTATTTATAAATAAATTATTTGAAAATATATATTTTTAAAATTCAGGATGCCAAGTTAAACTGTAAATGGACCTTTAACCGAGCATGAAAAGCATCTCACACTTAGAGTTTGAGAGGGGAAAATGCATATGTGGATGAAAACAAAGTTAGAATTATTTAGCATTATTTCAAATATTAAATGACTTTAAATGTTTATATGACTAATTTGATTATACTGTATATAATAAGAGTATAATAATAAATTAATTAATAAGGATTTAATGCATTCAACCTCTCTCTCTCTCTCTCTCTCTCTCTCTCTACCAATTCAACCAGAGTGAAATGGGGTGTGTGTGTGTGTGTGTGAGACAGAGGGAGAGAGAGAGAAATGAGAGAAATAAAGAGTGTGTGTGGAAGTGCAGTGTATATATATTTAGCGTACTGTGGGAAGGATTCCCCAGGCTAATAAACATCCAAAAAATTTTAATGATGTGTGACCAAATGTTTACTTGAAATTGTTTGGCTGGAGTAAAACAACGCTCAGTGTAAAAATATAATAAGTAACACCTAGAGTTGTGCATGTATACATGTATGTGTGTGTGTATGCGTGGATGAGTTTTGCATTGGAGATCGCTCAGGTTGCCGTTGGCGATGTTAAAGGTCACGTCGGTGGCGGTGACGATGGCGAAGGCGGTTGCGAGGTGTGCCGGAGGAGAGGCTTCACGTGTCGTCGAGGACGAGGCCGACATTTAGACCGGAATAATCTGCGCCTAGCGGCCCGGCGTTTACACGCACCCCCCGTCCACGCTCAACGCAAAAAACTCTGACATTTAGACCAAAATAATCTCATGTTTCAATTGTGTTTACGCCGGCCGAGGCCTCTCTTTAGGCATAACTGACATTTAGCAAGATAATCTCAGCTTTCACCTTTTTTTGACTTAGCATTTAAGATGTTTTGCTGCAAAACTCAACTTGTCAATGAGAAACGCAATTTTCTCCCCAGCGTTGGAGATTGGTATATTTACACTAAAATGTTTTACTTTGTCTGCCTCATAGAATTGATTCGAAAGAATTAAAAATCTGAATTTTGATTTGGCCGATGAGATAAAGACGTCAACAGCTTTTAAGTGAGTAACTGCTTGTCACTGTGAACACAGCACAGCACACAGTGACCACAGCGAGATGTGACCTCTAAATTTGACACATCCATGAAGGAGCAGTGGCCAACTATTTGGCAGCAGTGCTTTGGGAGGGTACCTTTCTTATGAGTACCTCAGTGGTACCTTTACCAGTTTAGTACTTTAACCGTCAAATTTACATTTACAGCACTTAGCAGATGTTCTTATCCAGAGTGACGTACGACGTTTTGAAGTCATCACCCGTTCTTCAATCTGTAAAGCTAGAATTAAATCAGCAACTCTCATCCAACTAAGTTACTGCCAGCTGATTTACACACCTTAACAAATCCTGTCAGAGAAAATCTTTACTGTATAAACAACATTAGCGGGTTAGTTTTTTATTTTGGAGAATAAAGTAACTAGTAACTATCAGCGGTAGTTAGTCCCCTAGAGACCCCTTACAAAAGAAATTTAGCCATCTAGCAAATAGTTGCTGTTAACCTTCGGCAATGTTGCCACAAATTTGCGGCAAGGTCATATTTTCACATGCTAATTAGTTTAATAAATTTGTCACCAAAAGTTTACTACAAGTTTGTCATTACTAGCAAATTGTTTTGGCAAATCACTTACAAATTCATTTGTCACTAGTGCCAATTTGTCATTGTTGCCACAGCAGTGCCACAAGTTTGCCACTAGTGGCTGACAATGGCAAAATTTTGGCAACATATTCTGGCAAACTTCACTGTTTGCCCCAAACCTGCAACAAACACGGTTCTTGCAGATTATTAATAAGATAAAGTATACCTTAAGATATATGTTATATATTTGTAGTTATACACACCGCTCCAAAGTTTGGGATCACTTGTTGATTTTCTTGTTGTTGCATGGAAACACACGTGAAGTTCAACTGAATAGGAAATATAGCAAAGGAACAGCATATGCAGACATTGCAATTTATAAATATAAAATCAGCTATAAATATATAAATTATAAAATTAATTGCAAGCTGTGATCAATAGTGGCAATTAAAGGTATTTTAATTAATAGATGCTAAACGATGGCACAACCCTAACCTAGTTCTTTATTTATTTAATTTATTTATAACTATTTGGAGGGATAACTCCAGGGAATTGCTTGCGACTGATGTTGTGAAGGGAGAACTGAGAGATTGTCTGTGCTTTGTGGTTATTCTCGGTATTGAGTGTCAGCCTTGGCGCAGCAGGGAGTCGCCAGACTGTACACTGTGTTTTATGACACTTTTAAGTGGGAGTAACAAAAAAACGTTTGGAAAAAGCAGAGCAACTCTTACTGTCTCAGATGAGAAAACAGCATCATGTCATTTACTGTGAAGATTCAAGATTTATATGTTTGGTTTTATATGTTGAGACTATTTTCTATTTTGTCATCTGTGACAGTAAGAGCTGCTGTATATTTTTTTAAGGGAAACAAAGCTATTGCTGTAATTTCCATCTTTTTGAGCTACCATTTGACTGCTCTTTTTCTGACTACGCCCATAGAGTGCGTTGCAGTAATCTAATCAAGTTGTGTAAAAGCATGGATTAAATTCTTGATGCGATGCCGAGAAAGAAATATGTTAGCTTTAGCGATACTGGATCCTGAATAATACATATATGTAAAGCTGCTGAAAGAAACACAGAGAGAAAGAATTAAAAACACTTGAGTAGGAATTAGACATTCAGGTGCTTAAACCACACATACATATTTGCTTGTGACTTCTCTCTTCAGGGAAGTGCAATATTCTAGTCACACACTCGTCCTACACCCAGACTCACTGGAGAATTCACACTCACCGTTTAATTATCCAAAAAATGTACTGTTGAATTTATGCTAATCCTAAATCTCACCGGGCAGTCGCAGCCACCACTTCAGCTCAACTCAACTCAGAGACCTGGAGATCTTCTAGGAGATCTGTTTCAGGCTGTGTTTACGAGCCACTTCTGACTACTGACCCACAATTCTCTCCTTTTGACTAGACAGCAAGGTGGAGCGAATTAATTATCGAGCCGACTTCATTAATTATAAAAAAGAGCAGATTCACTGGAGCGGGGGAAAAAGCTGCAGAATTGGAACCTCTCCAGACGATAAATTGAAAATTGGTCGTAAGTGAACCTTCTCCGTGGCAGGTTCAACTGTTTTAAAGAACCATCAAGAAAAGTTTTACCAGCACTAATTTTATTTTCTCACTGTCAGTCAAATACCACAGAGCATTGAGCGCAAGCAAAAATAAAATTGAGTGATTATTTGTCATTGTGGACACAGCACAGCACCACAACCAAATGTGACCACTGCATTTGACCCATCAGTAAAGGTGTGGTCGGCAGTGCTTGGGAATGGTACCTTGCTCATGAGTACCTCAGTGGTGCCTTTACAGGTCTGGGATTTGAACCTAAAATCAGCGACCTCCTGATCACAGGGAAAAATCCCTAACCGCTACGTTCCATTTTGACAGCACCTGGGTAACAGTGCTCGAGGACAGTACTTTGCTCATGAGTACCTCAGTAGTACCTTTAGCAGTCTGGGACTTGAACCGACGACCTGTCTATCGTTGCCATTATCGTGGCAACTCCCTAACCGCTGCGCTACCAGCTTCCCCAGTGATATTTTGACACTGCGTCCTTATTGAGATTCTGAAATTCCAAAGTCAGATCATTTTGAAATTGGTTTGGGATTATTGATTGCTTATAGAAATGTTATAGACATTGCTCCAGCAGAACAGTTTGTTTTATGTTTCCAACTGCAAAAGAAACCCTTTTAGGCCTGCCAAAGTCGTAATGAATTGTCACTAATATGTTTGCAGTGGAAGTCACTTTCTCTCTCACACACATACACACACACTGTGTTGCAGTAATAAGCAAAGAGTCTGTTTAATTACACCCAGAGGGCATCTTTTGGGGATTAAAATAGACAGTAGAGCTCCCTGGACTTTTTTAATGGCTCGCTCACATTCAAATAATTAGCATTAGTCTCAACATACCATGTTGTCTGTTTGGGGAACCAGGACATGATTTTCACTGGGTTTAAACATTCATAACAGCCTGCCTTCTTCAATCAATGTCTGACACTGAAAATGGTCTGCATTTAAATCAACTTGTCATAACATCCTGCATTCATACACCACATTTTAAAGGAGATATTATGTAAGATTGTGGCCCAAACTGGTACTGCAGTCAAATTCAAAATACTATAGCGCATAGAACTTGCCAAACCTTTACAACATTTCAAAATTAATGATTGCACAGATTTATGATATTCTACAACCTTGTCACTTTCCTACATCACAAGGCTACTCTAATACACCTTTTTCTTTCCCCTGAACCAATGTCAATGACTTTGTCACACAAAGTAGCTTCTACACAAAGCAACAACGTCATGTTTTCCGATGCTTCTTCAAGCTTTGTTCAATGTCGACTCTTTCTGCCTTTTCTCACAGATGAAAGAGATCGACAGGTGGCGGTGGTTAGCGTTGTCAAGAAGGTCCAAGGTCCGTTCCCCAGGTTGACTGCTATCAGTGTGGATTTTGTGTGCCCTCATCATCAAATGTGACCTCTGCATTTGACTCATCCTTGAAGGAGCAGTGGGCAACAGACATGGGCAGTGACTGGGGATCAGTGCTTGAGGACAGTACCTTGCTCATGAGTACTGGATTTGAACTGGCGACCATCTGATCACAGAGCGAAAGCCCTAACCGTTACGCTGGCCTCATTCAGCAGACCGTCTTATCCAGAGCGACTTCCATTTTTCCTAATTTCAGGGACAGTCTCAGAGAGCAACTTAGGCTTAAGGGTCTTGCTCAAGGATCCAATGGTTGTAGAACTGGAGGTAGGAATCGAACACACGAACTCTCGGTCTAAAGGTGAGCGTCCTAACCACTAGACCACCAACAGCAAATATTAATGTTAATACTGTCTATTTAACCTATATCTTTAGCTTACTTTACTTCTCATGGCATCACTGGTTCTTGGTCAAGACTAGCAAATTTTGGGTGCTGGTTTGGAGCCCATTTTTGCGACACAGGTAACATTTTTTGAATATGCGTAATCATTAAAGGATGCTTTTTAAATATTTATAATATCATGCTTTCATTAGATCCAACACCCGTTATGTCCTGCGTTCTTGATGCTCGGCATTTTTAAAAGTTCATGCCATCTCTTAGCAATGACGCTGAGCCAAAATAAAGAGGAAAATCAATAAATGTATTCAAAGGAAGCTGAGAGGATTTACGCAGCCGGGAACGTCCGGCCGAGCACAAAATTGGAGCATTGGAGCAGAGTAATGCGTATAATTGATTGAAATGCATAATGCCACATATTCAGACCTCAAATAAAAGGAGCGAGTGCACAGGGTCAGTGATGGAGAGAGGGGTGAGTGTGGGTTTTTGAGGAGAAAATGACAGTATGGATGGATAAAGAAGAATTAACGGGCCATGTAGGGTCACCTGAACTCTCTCACTCTGTCTCATCATAAAGAGGGAAAGATGGCAAAAGGGCTTTTTGGAGTGAGGCTAGTTTTGGTGCCATATTGAACCTCTTTTGCAATGAAGAACAACTTTTGTTGTTCCAGTGTTCCAAGTTCATCTTCTAGTGCTCTAAGTTTAGCATCGGTTCCAAGTTTAGAAACGAAGGTTCTATAATTCAGATCTAAAGTTCCAAGTTTAGGGTCTAAGGTTCTAAAATTTAATCTTAGATTAGATTCCAAGTTCAGAATCTAGTGTTCCAAGTTAAGAATCTAGTGTTCCAAGTTTAGAATGTAGTGTTCCAAGTTTAGAATCTAGTGTTCCAAGTTGAGGATCTAGTGTTCCAAGTCTAGGATCTAGTGTTCCAAGTTGAGGATCTAGTGTTCCAAGTTTAGGATCTGGTGTTCCAAGTTGAGGATCTAGTGTTCCAAGTTTAGGATCTAGTGTTCCAAGTCTAGGATCTAGTGTTCCACGTTTAGGATCTAGTGTTGCAAGTTTAGAATCTAGTGTTCCAAATTGAGGATCTAGTGTTCCAAGTTGAGGATCTAGTGTTCCAAGTTTAGAATGTAGTGTTCCAAGCTTAGGATGTAGTGTTCCAAATTTAGGATCTAGTGTTCCAAGTTTAGGATCTAGTGTTCCAAGTTTAGAATGTAGTGTTCCAAGTTTAGAAAGTAGTGTTCCAAGTTTAGAATCTAGTGTTCCAAGTTTAGGATCTAGTGTTCCAGGTTTAGAATCTAGTGTTCCAAGTTGAGGATCTAGTGTTCCAAGTTTAGAATCTAGTGTTCCAAGTTTAGGATCCAGTGTTTCAAGTTTAGAAAATACATGTAAGATTCCAAGATTAAGATCTGAAGTTCCACATTCACAATCTAGTGTTCCAATATTAGGATCTAAGTTCAGGATCCTGTTTTCCAGGTTTAGAAACTCAAATTACAAGATTAGCATGTAAGGTTCCAAGTTTAGAATCTTTTGTTCCAAATAAATAAATTATTTGTTAGAATCAAAGGTTTTCAAATAAAGTTCCACATTTATGATCTAGTGTTCCAAGTTAAGGATCTAATAACTTTTGAACCATACCTCCGATTCTCAAAAATCTTATACCATCTTATTACTTGCGTCAAGACGAATCTTTGGCATAGGACTGCAACACCACACACCGAGTGTCATAGAAATCTGGCTCTGGGTGGGCTACACCTTTGAAATTTGGCAGGTAGGTCCAGGACCGTATCTACTCAGGCAAAAAAAATTGCAACACTCTGCCAGTTGGTGGCCGTATAATAAGCTATTTTGCATTTGCCTAATAACTTTTAAAAGGTAGCTCCAATTCTCAAAATTTTATAGCTTCTTAATCCTTGGGTTTAAGAATCTTTACAGAACCTTCCAATCTATTTCCGCCATATTGGATTTCTCGCAAATTTGCATAATATGCTAAACCTTTTATGGAGCAAAAACTTTAAGACCCACAGCTTTGAAATTTGGCTGTTAGGTCACAAACCCCACCCACTACTCAGGCAAAAAAAATTGCACCACTCTGCCAGTTGGTGGCGCTATAATAAGCTATTTCACATTTTGCCTAATAACTTTTGAACTATAGCTCTGATTCTCAAAAATCTTATAGCATCTTACTCCTTGGGTCAAGACGAATCTTTACAGATCCTTGCATCTATTTTTGGCCTATTGGATTTCTCGCTAATCTGCATAATATGCAAAACCATCTCTTGCGAACTAGACCATGGACTTTTATCCAATCTGCATGCAACTGGTATCATTTGAATCCCAAGACACTCTTCTTTAAATATTTTTGAGCACATTTTTATTAATGTCTTCATTTGGCTGTAATATGCAAATAAATGTGGTGGGCTTGGCATAGGACTGCAATGCCACACACGGAGTGTCACAGAAATCCGGCTCTGGATGGGCTACAGCTTTGAAATTTGACAGGCAGGTCTGGTACCCCTCCCACTACTCAGGCAAAAAAAATTGCACCACTCTGCCAGTTGGTGGCGCTATAATAAGCTATTTTGTGTTTTGCCTAATAAGTTTTGAACCGTAGCACCCTAGATAAAAGGATGAAACGTGTCATTTTTCAACATCTGTCCACTTCGATTTGTCAAAAACTGATTAAGCTGCAAACTGCATGGCCCCCGTAATCACTGCTTGCAGTTATATTTTAATCTGTTATTGTTTGCAAGTGTTTGAGTCTAGTTAGTCCCCTATTTAGGCAGGGCTTTCCCTTTCTTGTTCGTCGGTCCACAGTTACGCTACTTCAGGTTGATGTGCTTTTTGGTGTATTTTTTGACAGAAGAAGCTTTCAGTTCTTGTTTTGTGTCCATCAAGTCTATTTATTTTGCAGTTTGTCAATGAATAATGCTTTTACACCACCATTTCTTATTTGCTGCCAGTGGACTTTGAAACAGACATGGATGATATGTCTCAAATATTCTGCACCAAAATAATATAGTATATGTGTAGAGTACTTGACAATGACATAAAAATGAAAGAAAAACATTTTTAAATTAATGGTTTTTATTACAAAATGGATGAAAAATTAGACCTCATTCACCATTATTTACCAAGATTGTTCTCAAGAAGGTTAAGACATTTAAATAGGACAATATAATACAACTCTAGAATTGAAGAAAACAAAATATGCCTATGTTTTGCAAAAAGTGGCATGCAATAAAATTTGTGTAAGTGTGCACTTCACAGTTTGTAGATTATATTCTTAATTTAGAAAAAATCTCAAATATGTAAAGTTTGATGAATGTCAGAATATTCGTGGGTTTTAAGAAGAAAAATTGGTGAATGCAGCCCATTTATTAACACAGGCTCAATGACAGAAAGTGGTACGGGACATTATAAAACTGGAAAACGTACGGTTCAGATTTATGATAATCCATCATAAATGCAAAGTCCTATGATTTCTTGAGAGATATGTTGTGTTCTGTCACAAATTTGGAAGAGTAATGATGGTGTCCTCTGCCGTCACCTCCCCAAAGGACGCCGATGCTCTTAAGATGTTTTTCAGATGGAAGAGAAAACAGGACAAAAAGGGAAAAAATAACAATGTGGGCAAGGACGAGATGAGTCAGGGGAGAGAGAGAGAGAGAGAGAGAGAGAGGAGGGACTAAAAGAACGCTCTGAAAATGACCAAATAACAGCTTTACACTGCAGAGTGTGAGAAAGGGCAGTAAAACCACACTGATTGGAGAAAACACTTTTATTTTTATTTTTCATACTTTAACCTCTTCAACATAACCTCATTTTTCTGCTACTGTAAAAAAAAAAAAATCAGAACTTATTATCATGAGCTTGTTCTTAAAATAGAGTTATTTTTAAATTTCTTTCAGAGAGCTAACGCGAAAAATCACAAACCATAAAATTTTAATTATTATTATACGTGTTCTGTGGTTTTACTAGAAGACTTCAAAAGCTACAACTCATGTTGCTGAAATTACATCTTTTGGGCATGTATAGCTTTTTGTTTGTGTTTTTATGCCTGCAACTTTACCCCTACTTAATTATTAAACTACTTCTCTATTTTTAAAATCACTGTTCAATACCAGATGATTCACACACATCTACAACAAATGCAAAAGTCCATTTCTACTGCAACATTCACATTTATGAGCAAAAATGATTAACTAATACATATTTTCACTTGTGGTACACCTTTGGGAACTGCAAAGTTATGTCAGCATCTAGTGCTGGTGACAATTGCCATTGGCTGGAAGAATTTGGGATTCGTTAACATTAATTGAGCACTTGCAGATGATTTTTGTTGTTTTGCCTTCTCCAATGCATGACTTTATTTTGTGGCACTGTAAAGCCTAACAACGTATCTTAAAGGTCCCTGCTGTATTTGAATATCTATTTAATTATATTTGCCGTTCCATAACACTCTAATACTAAGTAGCATAACTTCTTCTAAAGTCATAAAGTCTTCTACAGTCAGAGTTATGAGCCAGAGATGAGATGTTAATTAGACATAAATCAGATGTAAAGTAAATTGGAATTAACTATAAGAATTTAGAAATTTTTAACGGCAATTACGAACATGCATTTTTGAGGCAAGGTTGTTTATTTGCCTTATACAACACATAACCTTTCCTATATGTAAGGCAAAATTGATGGGGTTTTCAGGTGACTTTTATTGCCGGAGGATGGAGACTTTAAGTGATGGCTTAAGAAGATGGTTAAACTTTTTGCTAGAAAATTGTAATTAGTGTTCTTATGCGTTTGTCTCAAAACATTCCGTAAATTTGCCCGTCCAGCAGTAATAACAGGGCAGCTGGTAGCATAAAGCTTAGGCAATTCGCCACGTGAATGGAAGGTCGCCGGTTCAAATCCCAGTACCGACAAAGATACCACTGAGGTATTCACAACGAACGTACCATCATGGATGGGTTAAATGCAGATATCACATTTTCTTGTGGTGCACTCTGTGCTGTGCTAATCACTAACTTTCACTAAAAGTCCCTGGAAACACAGACCGCTATGGCTTTTGCATTTGTGTTGTAACGTTTGCATTTGTGGTGCAACAGTATTTTCGTTGTGGCTTCTCATTCCAGTAAGCTGTAACTGTATGTTGCATATTAAGTGCTAGTTTCGTGAACATGGATTAAGCCTTGTTAATCTGTAAATTGCAGATTCAATGGAGAATCACCGCTGAAATTCAAAGACAGTCCAGGTTTAATCGTTTTCTGGGAAACTGGCCCTAAGTACAAAACTGTACCATGTGAACCCTGTGTTGGTACCCTTAAATGTTGACTCAACATTTAACCTTAGTCAATTGGGTTGTAATTTGAGGGAAAATATACCATTGTTGTGACAATGTGCACACATTAGACAACATGAACATTTCAGAATCTCCACATTCAGCAGGTCTTTTCTGCTTTGTATATGTTGCCAAAGGGGAAATAATAAATCATATTACAACAGGTTGCTTGATATTTCTTACAGCGCTTGCAACCCAGGCACAAATCAGATAGATAGAGGAGAGGCTGTACTGATGGAGGAGATGAAAGGCATGTGGGGAGGTAAATGGATGTATGAGCGTTGAGGGCAAATCTGGAGAGAGAGAGAGAGCATTCAGGAGGGAGAAATGAAGGAGGGAGTTATGAGTGAAAGAGATTCCACATCATCTCCGGCACTAAGGCAGTGCGAAACGCTCCGTCCTGTTCTCCCTCTCTTTTATCAAACCTCCCTCCATCCTGCAGCGTGGAGCCATGAGCAGCGAGACACGACGGAAGACGATTCTCCTCGCTGCAGGGTGCTCACACAGATTATACTAGCAGCTTTACACGCACACACGAACACACACACACACACATCAACACACCTTAGCAAATTTGCATTTGCTTTTACTCATTAAAATGCATTTACCTGTTTTCAAGCTGTTAAAACATGCTCTTTCTTTATCCACTGTGAGAACACACATACAGTATACAGGCAAACACACCTTAACAGATTTGCATTTTTGACTCATTAAAATACATTTACCCATTTTCCTTTGTATGCACGCACACACCAGACACTAGTCATCTGAGATCTTCTGTGATTCAGTGTGTTGTTTGGAGGTCAAAATGGGTCCGGCCTTCAAAGGAGTTATACCCTTGGGGTATGAGGATGAGAGTGTGAGGGGAGAAGGAAAAGGGAGAGACAAAACACGAAACCTTTAGATGTTCTGCTACACATGCACATAGTAAAGAATTAACAAATTTTACTCCAGCATGAGTTAGGAGGGTGGGTAGGGTGGTAGGTAGGTTGGGAGGAAGGTAGCAGTGGTAGGGAGGGAAGGAGGTAGGGAGGTAGATAGGCAGGTAGGTAGGCAAGGAACGAGTGAGAGTGTATTTTTTGATGTAGGGAGGGAGGAAGGGGTGTTAGGTTGGTAGGGATTGAGGATGGGAGATGTGCATATTGCCTGCCTACCATTGCTTACTATGATGGGTAGGAAGAGGTGCTAGGTAGGTAGGTAGATAGGGAGGGAAGGAGGCATGATGGGTAAATAGGTAGGCATCCCTCCTCTTGCCCTCCCTACCTGCTTAGACACCACCCCTCCCACCCTTCCCTTCCTCCCTACATACCTAGGGTCTTCAAACACCCTCTCTCAATCTCTGAGTACATGAATGAGGTTCACACTATGACTATGACATTTTCTGTGCTGTCATCTAAGTGTCCATCACACACACACACGCATCGCAGAGACAGATTTTAAGAGCGCTTGACAAGCTCTTAACTAGAGCGCCTCCGGGATGCAGACAATCAGCAGCAGAGGAAACTCAAAGATTGTAGATGGAATTACGCAAAGCTCAGATTTCATCAGCAGCAAAACAGGAATCAGCATCTGGAGACCCACAGAAGAGAGCCACAGTGTCCCTCACTGTACTCATCCATATTCATCCTCTCATCATCGCCTTTAAAACTGGTGGCTCCGAAAGCGAGGAGCCAGCGCTGGTCATCCAGTAATGTATTTAAAGAAAGATGTATTCCATAGAGATGCAAATGTGTGTCCAAAGTCCGAAGAGAGACGTTAACCGATTAAGGACTGAGATGAGATGGGGTACGTGAGATGTCTCATCAGCGTCATCCAAAGAAATGAGTTAGGAAATTTGCAATCTCGTGTGAGCCGAGGACGGAACAAAAGTCTCCGCGTCATCATCTCAAAGGACTGCTAACCTCGGAATGAGTGTATTGACGGTCACAGATTTAACGCTAACACTTTCCAACACTGATATGTGTATAATCCTTTATTAAAAGCTGAATTAACGCATGGAGTAAATGTGTTAACGCATCAGGAAACACTGAAACACATTCCTTAACAACAGGTGAAGTCATGTAGGAATACGCTTTAGTTACCTACTAACACATTTCTGACATTCATTAATAAATTAAGTAGTAATTAATTCAGTTATTTGCTTTAAGGCTAGCTTTTAGGGGTGCTGAATAGGTTAATCAATATGTGACTGGGTTTAATTATCAACAGCTCTGTCCTTACTTTTGCTTCAGATAAAACAACACAACAATGTATTACTACTGCTATTAATTACTACTTAACGAGTTCATTCATTAAGGATTGGGTTAGTGAATAACAGTGGCATGAATAATGCGTATTCATGTGTGACTCCATTGGTGGATAAGGTTCGTGCTTCAGATACATAAACTGTTAGTGAACACATTAAATCATTGTGTTTCAAGCATTAATTCAACTTTTAATATAGCCGCAAGTGGCAATAAGCTGGGGTCCGTGCAAAAGTAGCAAAAAATTAGCACAATAGCAGCTAATGCAGTTAGCATCGAAGAAACCAAAAAGAAGTTCTATCATGACATGGCACAAATTTTACGTAGCTTTTTAGCGCCCCTGTTGTTGAAGTAGTAACATTTGTATATTTGCCATGAGAAAGATAAGAAGACAGAGGGAGAGAAAGACAGAAGGAGCAAAAGAAAGAGAGATTGATAGAGAGGATGTGAGAGAGAAAGAGAAATAAAGAGAATAAAACAGAAAGGAAAAAGAGAGAGAGGTAGCGGGAGAAAGATAAAAAGAGAGGAAGAGAAAGACAGTGAGAGAGAGAGAGAGAGAGAGAGAGAAAGAGAGAGAGAGAGAATGAGAGAGGTTGCAAGAGAAAGATAGAAGGTGAGAGAGAGAAACAGAGTGGGAGAGAGAGAGGAAAAGAGATGCAGCAGGAGAGAGAGAGAAAGAGTGAGCGAGAGAGATATCGAGGAAGAGAAATACAGTAAGAGAGAGAGAAAACGAGATCCTGAAAAAGCACACACACACACAGCAAGAGACAAAGATACAGAAAACTCGCACACACACTTAAGCTTGCACATACTAACACACACACCGCCTCATTCACACACACACACTTGCAGAGCTGAATTCCCTGACTATCACAGGTCTTGTCCTAGTTTCCTGTGTGTGTGAAAGCGGAGTTTCAGCAGATAGAGACAGTAGAGCAGATCCTCAGGGCTGTAAATCCTGCAGCACACGCCATCACAGCAGCACACTAAAACCTGCAGCGTGTCCCAAAACACTTCACACACACACACACTCACACACACACATATGAGAGGCTGTTTGGGGAAAAATACATTGAAACACTTGCGCATGCACAGCTCTGAAACACTCACACATACACACACACGTACTGCATTTAGGTACATGAGTGTATGAATGAGAGATGGTAGATAGTGTGTGTGTGACAGTTTTTTTCAGTGTACACGGAAATTTTCAAGCGTCTCCATATCATCTACTCATGACGGAGTGTCGAACAGGAACCCGCATCTCTGCCGTCAGGGATGGACTGGGACTAAGATAACGGCCCCGGACCTTCTCCCGAATAGGACTCCCAAGTGGACTTTTAGGCCTCCATGTGGATTTTACACTTGAAAAACTATCGTATTAGTGCCCCCTGCTGTTGTTGACTGTTTGTCAAAATGATTTTTCCCTACCCGACCGACCCAAGCGAGAGGGGTTAAAGTGAAGTGTGGACTGTCCCGATTAGGCCATCGCTGCACTGGCCCAAAAGGAAAACCATGCAAATAGGGGAGAATATGCAAAGATTACACAGAAAGGCCCTATGGCTAATCCGGGGTTCTAACCCAGGACCTTCATGCTCTAACCACTGCGGCACTGTGCCGCCTATATGTATATATATATACTTATTTATTGCATATAATATTTATTGCCTAAACGTTTGATAAAGCTGTATTATAAGTGCCGTAGAGCCATTTCACCCGTTCTCTTTTGTTCATTCCATCTCTCCTTCTTTCTCTCTCAGTTTTATCTCTCTCTCTCTTTCTTCTGTTCTCTCTCTCTCTCTCTCTCTTTCCCTCTGTAATGTGTGTTAGTAAAAAAATGTCATTCCTACGCAAGGTTAACTGGTTGTTTTCCTCAGTAACTATGAAATTGAGAATTATCATCTTAACTATGCAACGCAGCTGCGGAGCGTATCGTTTATCAATTGCTTCTGCAGTATTAGATTTTGCGATTGCAATCGTATGATAATATCATCATCATAGAATTTCATAATGGGAATATAAAACCTGCATCACTTTAGACAGCGGTACAATTAGCTTTATGATACAGCCTATGTTCTCCTATACCTTCTTCTTTATCAAGATAATGCTGCACCATCGTGTGTGTGTGTCTGTGTGTGAGGGTGTGTGTGTGTGTGTGTGTGTGTGTGTGTGTGTAGCCTTGAGCCTCGCAGCAGGATTCATGTTAATTTATGCTGGTGGTAAATGGATTTTAAGTGCAGAGGGAAGGCAGGGGTGGAGAGTGTGGGAGGGAAAAATGAAACACAAAACTTAAACACCGACACACCTGGAACACACACACACACTCAAATACACACACACACACTCACCCCACTTGTCTCTTTCCATCCAGCAAGACTCATTATAGTGCAGTGGGGAGTGTGTGTGTTGTGTGTGTGAAGAGTGAGCAAGATAAAGAGAGAGAGAGAGAACTATTTATATAGAGAGGGAAATATAGGGAGTGAGAGAGAGGGAAAGAGAGGGGTCAGAGGTAGCAAGAGAAAGATAGAAAGAGAGAAAAAAGAAGGAGGAAAAGAAAGAGAGGGAAGTGAGAAAGAAGAAAGACACACACCAATAAAGACGGAAAGCAAAAGAGGGAACAATAAAAAGAGAAAGTAAGACAATGAGAGAGAGAGAGAGAGAGAGAGAGAGAGGGGAATGAAGGAGAAGTGTAGAGACAGAGAGGGAGAGATAGGGAAAAGGAGTGAAAGAGAGCGCAGGAAAGAGGGTACTGATGAAGAAAGAAAAAGACAGGTAGAGAGAGCAAGTGCAAAAGAGGGAACAATTAAAAGAAAAAGTAAGGCAATGAGAGAGAGAGAGAGAGAGAGAGAGAGAGAGAGAGAGAGAGAGAGAGAGAGAGAGAGAGAGAAAGAAAGAGAGAGCATGAGACGAAGAGGTATAAAGAACGAGAGAGCGACATTAAATTGTTGTCCATTGAATCACTATAACATGGTATTGTGATGAAACTTGTCACTGACAACCCTGCTATAAAGTAGAGGAAGACAGTACAGATTGGTGTGAAGTACCTGATGTGGGAATTTTGTGTGTGTGTGTGTGTGTGTGTGTGTGTGGTCTCTAGCCGTATGCAGATAGAGCAGCAGCACAGCTCGTAACAGGGTTAGCACAGCATAAGCACATGTGGCTAATCTCACTTTACAGGGCTCTGTAGAGACTTGCTGCTCTTGTGGAGTATTACACACACACGTTCACACACACAAACACACACTCACACACTAGTGCGAGAGTTTGGAAGCTCTTTGGAGCCATCTGCTGGCATCGTGATGAGAAACACTGCTGGCCTCACTATACGGCAGGGGTAGGCAACTCCGGTCCTGGAGGTCCGGTGTCCTGGAGGTTTTCTATCCAACATGGACTTCAGAACATTTACACCTGGTCTCAGGTAGATAACCGCCAGAAGAGATCAGGTATGATGGAAAACTCTCCAGAACACCGGACCCCCAGGACCGGAGTTACCTAACCCTGCAGTAGGGGAGCAAGAATTTAGTTTTTAGAATCATTTTCACACGCGGGGTGGCACGGTGGTTGAATGAGAGTGTATACTACAAAAACGGGGACTTTGTCTTGATTGCACAACAACAAGGTTAATTACTGCAATATACCTATTTCTTCAAGCTTAACCTCTCCATAAAGTCCCCATCAAGTGTGTGTGTGTGTGTGTATGTTTGTGTACCAACATAATGGGGACATCAACAGAGTGAGGACGTGTGTCATCATGGACATAAAAGTTATTATATTAAAATCTATTTATTCAAACTGAACGCCTCGCTTTAAAATCTCAGTCTCCATTAAAGCCATATGCTTAAAAAGTGTGTGTGTGTGTGTGTGTTTCCTGCAAACTAAACCAGAGCCAAAACAGTCCTTGAGGAATTTGTCATGCCTGAGGCTTAACAGCCTGTTCGCTGTCTATCTGTAGCTCTGCTACTAAAGTACCATTAGCCATGCTAGCATTAGCTCACCATTAGCTTTCCCGGATTTAATATTAGCTGTGCTAATATTTGAGGGCTTTACAATAGTGACTGAATTAGGTCTAAAGGGATTAGCATAATATTCACGTTTTTTTTTTTTAATCCAGCCCGAGCCACCTGGCTGCTAAACTCCATAACCTGGTGTCTGTTTATATCAGTTAGACGAGAATTATAAAAGCCTGTTTGTGTGTTTTTGATGTGTTTAAAAAAAAAAAAACAATATGAGGTAACTGTGGTCATTTGAGCCGTATGGAACGCCACTGGGGCAAAAACGTCGGAACAGGGAATTTCCTCCTCAATACGTGACTAAACAGAAAGAAAACAGAAAAAACAGCATGTTAAAGTAGCATGAAATCCATTAAAAAATATTATTTCTGATCATCTTAAGTTTTAAATACATTTAGTTGAATATGTTTAATAAAACACTCAAAAATTTAATCAATATGAAGTCTAATTAATCTTGAATAAAAATATATTTTAGCAATTAATTATGCTTATTATGCTCTGTTAAATATCTAAAAGTTATATGTTTTAATTCATTTAGATTTATGAAGGGTCCAGAATTATTAAAGTTTATTTAAATTGTGTAACTCTTAACATGCAAATACCTTTATAACCACATATTTCAGTTTGATGGAAATTCATTACAATTGAAAAGAATATTTTTTATATTTGTAAAGTGTAAATCATATTGTAAGAGTTTTGAAGAAGTTATCTCATCTCGTGATTATAATTGGTTACACTATCAATACTCTACATTGCATTATCCAAATATATGCAATTTAAGGAACATTATTGGCTACAGTCCTTGACTCTTGGCAATATAAGGAAAATGACGCTGTAATGTGTAAATTTTTACCTTGTTGCGCACAGATTTTTTATGCATGTTTTTATACATGGAATTTTAAGTGTTTATTGCAGCAGTTGGGGGCTTAACGGTTAGGGAGTTGGCCCTGTAAGCAGAGGGTCGATGGTTCAAGTCGCAGACTGGTAACGGTACCACTGAGGTACTCGTGAGCAAGGTATTGTCACCAAGTACCGCTGACAAAAAAGCTGCCCACTGCTCCTTCAGGGATGGGTTAAATTCAGAGGTTGCATTCTGTTGTGTAGCACTGTGTGCTGTCTTCACAAAAACAAATAATCATTTAAATTTACCTAAATTCACTTAGGATAAAAAATACCCTGTTTATATTATCTCTCAAGTCTCACGTTTTTGAGCCAGTGGCGTTCCATAGTTTGTGCTTAAGAAGGTCACGTGTTTGTCTGTCTATCTATTCGTATCTATTTGTCCTGTGATCAGAAGGTTGCAGGTTCGAATCCAGGGCCTGTAAAGTTACCACAGAGGTACTCATGAGGAAGGTACTGTCCCCAAGCACTGCTCCCCGGGCGCCTGTTAGCTGCCCACTGCTCCTTCACGGATGGGTTAAATGCAGAGGTCACATTCTGTTGTGGTGCACTGTGTGCTGTGCTGTGGTGTGTTCACAATGACAAATAATCACTCACTTTCACTATCTCTTACCACATTTTCTCCCCAAAAAGGAGTTTTTAGAAGCAGGAACAATTGGTCCTCAAACAACCACTGGTTACGTAATTATCGTAACGATAAGACAGTCACCATGAAATGCTTAAAAGTCAAAAAACAATGCTATCACCAAGAAGCCGCATAATCTCTGGTGAAACATTTGTCAGTCCATAAGCCGGGACAAAATATCAAAAGCTGAACTTTGTATGAACCAAGAACAAAGCTTATTTTCCAGATTCAAACAGGGAAGATGTTCAGAATGTCAGGAAGACAGCAAGATAAAAAGATAAAGAGAGAGAGAGAGAACTTTCAGCTACTTGATGTTTAATTGAAAATCGTATTTCAACTGACATTCAGTACATCAAGTAAATCTCTTATTCTTTGAGGCAGAAGAAAGATGTGTGCATGAAGTGGGTTAATTGAAATGGTTTTCCAATAATCATTATTCATTAACTGGTCTGGAGTCAGCGAACAGGCAGACAGGAAAAGACAAGGACAATCCATAATCCACAAAAACAAGACCAAAAATATAGCTGCAAGTGGCCCAAGTGGGTTCCAAGCATAAGCAGCAATAAGCAGCACAATAGCAGTTGATGCAGTGAGCATCTCAGTGAGTCAAAATTAGCACAAAAAAGCAAAAAAATTGCTCTGTTATGCATCACACATATTTTTGCAGTGTTTTAGTGTCGAATATTGTTCAAAAATAGTATCATTGTGGTTCCATCTTCCATATCTTAGTTTTGTTTAACTACATTAATCAAATCAAGACATAAGGAGTTAGAACGTAGAACGATAAAGTGAAATGACAGTGGAAAAAGAATTAAAGATGTGAATATGAATTTGTGATTTGGTAGTGAAGCTTCTTTTTTGTTATGACAGCTTCAATAAGTTGTGTTTATAAAGAAACTACATTTACATTTATACCATTTAGCAGACGCTCTTATTCAGAGTGACTTCCATTTCCTAATTTCAGGGACAGTTTCTCTGAGAGCAAACTGGGGTTAAAGGTCTTACTCAGGGACCCACTGATAATAGTGCCAGGATTTGAACCCACAACCTCTTGGTCTAAAGGCAAGCGTCCTAACCACTAGGACACCAACACCCCAACTAACCTCTAACATTGTTCCTAAGAACTGGGTGGTTTTCTATAATTTAATATAACATATAGAAGTTCTGTTATGACATCACATAAATGTGTATGATGTCATAAATGATTTTTAGGCACCCCCTAGTGGTCAAAACTCATTTTCCTTTGCTGCAGCCCCAATTATCGTCCCATCGGCTTATGGAGAGTTTCACAGCATTCTTACTTAAACAGAAAATTTCAGCTATGTGTGACTTATGGTTCAATCTGCACAGTCCGTTTGGTAGGAGAAAATAATAACAATTATAACAAAATAATAATAATAAGAAGAAGAAAGATAAAACGTTTCAGCCAAAAAATGCCATTGTGATTGTATCTGTGACATGAAAAGTGGCCGAGTAGACAGACTTTTATTAAAAGGCATGTGAATGGAGAGAGAACGAGGGATGATAAAAGTAAGAAAAAGAATGAAGTGAGGTGGCTTGAGTTGGCATAAGAACCATGTTGACCGTCGCATGAAAACAGGCTGAGGGAAGCTTTCGAGTGCTGAATCCTATGTATTCTTAATGGTAGACATCAACAGTGTTCCTATGGGGAAAAATAAACGACAGAAAAATAGGATGAGACAGATGAGTGCGGGTCAGGACAGTTACAGATATGTTAAGAAGACCCTCTAATCACCTTGAATTGTGAGTCAAGTCAGTAAAGACTCAAAATGTGAGCTCAGTGTTAGTCTATTGGGAAAAAAACTGATGACAAAATGGACAGAGCTGACAAACGACTGCATGTATCAAAAACGTGTATTACAAACTGTCCACACTGCTATAAGCCACACGTTTTTAGCACAAAAATTTTAGGAGGTGTAGCGGTCAGAAAAAGTGTGTGTGGAATAAAAACTGGATAAACATATGTGAGTGCTCACTGCAAACTGATAACAAGACAAGACATCTCTGTGAAGTTAGATACAAACACTTGTTTGTAGATATAAATATCGAAACAAAAATGGAAAACAAAAACCTCCACAATTCCTCTGGGGCACAAAATCCAAAATGTTAAATTAAATAGCAGATGTAACAACTAAATATAACCTCAATTCACTCACTTAACTGTGTTCTTCATCTTCAGAAGACGAGTTAGATGTGGCCTCTTCCGTCTGCGTCCCAAGTGTTTTATGAATGCTTTTAACACTCACTTTTAACACGCTTTCTAACATATGGAGTTCTTCCTGAAGCTACAGAGCAAAAGGAAGAGAGAAACTATTAATAATAGTAATTAATGATTAATAATTCAATTATTAAAGCAGCATTTTCTCAAGAAGGTTAAATCATGAGGAATGTGAAAGTTTGTCTTAAAAGTTGATAGTGTAACAGTTAGACCTAATCCACACAGATGTCAGAATCAGGTGTTTTTGTGGCGTTCGTGGCATCAGATGAGTACAGACTGAACGCCCACCGTTTTTCTGTTCATTGGAGTAAATCACAGCGTCCACACGGGCGCTCATGACCTGCATTCGGTCGGCTGCGCGTTTGGATGGCGTCAAATAAACGTTTTCCTGGCGCCAATTTCTGACAAAATCCAGATTGGATTTTGCATTTACATGGCTCCCTCACGGATGGGTCAGTTGCAGAGGTCAGATGTGGTACGTTCACAATGTCAAATAATCACTCACTTAAATTCACTTATAAGTGATCACAGAACTCAGTCTGAAACTCACCTTTATCAGGATTAAATTCTCTATATCGGATGCTGATATCTCATCTTGAGTCCTGATCTTTGCATTTAGGCTGATCACGCGACCTGTGAACGACCCAACAGATGGCACTGTATTTTGAATACTAATTAAAGTAAAAGTTCATGTTTGCATTTACATTTACAGCATTTAGCAGACACTTTCATCCAACGCGACTTCCATTTTCCTAATTTCAGGAACGGTTTCCCTGGAGCAACTTGGAGTTAAGGATTTAGCTCAGGGACCAGTGACGGTAGTGCTGGAGGTAGGATTCGAACGCACAACCTCTGGGTCCAGAGGCAAGTATCCTAACCACTAGATGTCCACCACCGAGTTTATAATTAATAAGTTAATAAGTTATTATAATATATTTTTCATTATTGAGAAATGTGTGACACTATCCACATGAAAGTCTATAATAAAACACTGAGCAATACATCAGTGAACTCACTTCCTTGTTATGTTTGGAAGACCCAGGAAACGTGTGATAAAAATGCCTCAGATTTACTTTCAAAAATAACTAAATGGTTAAAGGTTAACACAAACCAGAGTGGCTTTGTCAGTCAGTGAGTCGTTATGTGAATCGGTTAATCCCTATCGATGTCGCGGGGACCGGAGCCTATCCTGGGACTTGGTTGCGAGGCGGGGACCAACACCACAGGGCGTAAAGTGTTTTTGTTCCCTTCATTTTAATTAATTGTTAACAAATAATTATAAAGGGAGAAAATCACAACTTGTTTCCGGCAACTTTATTGCATCCAAAACAACTAAAAACACTATGAGTCTCAATGCAATTTTTAGAAAGGCTGCCTCAAAATCTGGAATTTTAAGACGCAACAATCTCAAAAAAGACCGATGAAATCCAGGAGACACTGATTAATATTTATTCTTCTGTGCGTTCAACCCTGTTTTTTCCACTAGATGTCACTATAGTTCTGATTGGGAGCAACTGCAGATTTAAAATCTAGTAAAAGGCTCTTGCAGGAAGGAGTGAAATGCTATAATTAAAATTATAACAACGCATTCCTGTATTTTCTGAAGATAATAGAAGATGGTTAGTGTGTGCTTGTGTCATAATTTTAATCTTCTCATGGCTCCGAATCTCAGCTGTGTTTTTTAATGGGTCTAAACAAGGTAAAATTCCCCACACTTTTCACTCCGTTAAGCCAAACATGCAATGACAAGGTAAATCTGAGTTGAGCTGAACAAAATCATTCAGTTAAGACTTTTCAATTCATGCATTTAGCTTCTTGTCACAGGAACCAAATTAAATTCTCAATTAGGCAGAGAAATATTTTGATTATGTCTCTAGGGTCACATCAGTTTTCTGTTTTGTCTGTTGATCCATTCTGACCGCACTCATCTTTTTCTTGTTATTATCATCCCTCGTTTTTTCCCGCTTCAATATATTTTAGTCAAAGTCTTACAAACCTCGATCAGTGACATTAGCATGATCTTGCAGAAATGCATTTCTGGTTGTTTATTATTTCTTATCAATTTGATGCACATACCTAGAGGTGGGGACGTTGTGGGTTCAGATGTGGAAATCGCTGCAAAACAAATATAGTAATGTTTGTATGCTAGAAACAGTTCCTATAAAAATACAGAATTACAACAGTTGTGTGAATGGTTTATGAGAACGAAACAGGACTCACAACTGTAACAGAAAAATGGCCGTGGAGTCAAACAGTTTTCATGTGACCACTGTCCAGAGAGATTAAGCCCGACTGCAATACAGTGTTGATTCAGAACCTTGGTCATATTTCCTCCACCATTATCCGCTTCTCCTGCTCCCCAGAGTGTGAATGTAGAGCTGCTGTTATCCGACCAGGTTCTGTTTCTGTACAGGCCGATCCAAACTCCCCAGGAATTGCTTGTGATGCTTTCTTGTGCTTTCATAAAGATCTCCATGTTCTCCTCTACACTTCTCACACTGACCAGGTCCTTGTGCTGCTCTCTGCAGTACGTCTGAGCATCATGCCAGTTTTTGGGCTCGGCAATTGGGATGTAAGTTCCAGATCCACCATTTCCTGTTAATAGCCAGTCACATTACCATATCAAATGAAAAAAAAGGTAAAAGATTCTCAAAGAAACTGTGTTGTATCAATCCATCTTACCATCATAGCAAATGAACGTATGTTTTTCCGAACAAGATTCATCGACCCATTTTCCATAATACATCGGTAACGTTTCATATAACATCAGCGTACAAAAGTCATTTCCGCCTTCGTTAAGAGGGTATTGAAACCAGTTCCTGAAGTCTTTCTCTCCATCCTTATAGTATTTGGAGTCATCCAGAGACCACCTCCAGCTGTTTTGCAGGTCATCATACAGTCCGAGCCATGCTAATCCGTTATAAGAGCCGTTAGCAGATTCCAGCAGTCTGTTCATGTCCTCCATGTTGTCTACAGTGGCCAGATCAGTGTAAGTGTTTCTGCAGAAGCTCTGGGCTTCAGAGCAGTTCTTTGATTCATGCACAAAGTGGTAAATGCGAAGAGATTTAGGCAAACCTAAAGATGTCAAGAGTGGCAAATCAACATGAATTCACGATCAGAAAATATAACATAAATGTTTTGTTTGTATAGTGCCTTTCATCGTCAATCTCAAGAAAATCTCATGGCTGCCCCAGACTTTTACCCCAGCTGCACAACAGAGAGCACCCCTGTCCTGTCTTGTGCTTGTTTTGTGTGGTATGTCAGTCATTTCCCTTTATCCTGCCCTCGCTGTGCTCTGATTGGTTTAACCTTTATTTAGCTAGTTGATTATATGTTATACATGCTCTCGTTTAGGCTTTAATCTTGATCTGTTGTTTCATTGGTTCCCGTTTAGTTCCCAACTCCCTATAGCCCAGTTCTGTTAATCAATTGGTTTAGCATTTGGTATCTTGTTCATTTGAACCTGTTAGCTTATTGGTTGCATCGGTTTTTAGTTTTTAGTTACTTCCCTATTTAGGCAAGTTAGATTTCAGAGTCAGATTTAAAATTAGAATGGGGAGGGAAATCACAGGAAGATTGGGGGAGAATCTTCCAGATTTTGGGTGAGTGAAGTCGTTGCCAACACTTTTCTGAAGGTGTAACTAATGGAAGTAAAATCTCACCTGTATAGCAGATAAAGGGAAGTGTTAAATTGCAGCTTTGCTCAAGCCATCTACCCGAGTCTCCAAAAGACACAGCAGTGCAGGAGGTAGTCTGAGGTCCTGAGTTTACAGATTGCTCTTCTGTTTTCCAGTACCTGAAAGATGAGTTGCTGCCATCAGACCATATTCTGGATCTGTACAGTCCAATCCAAGAGAAATTTGCTCCCACTAGGTTGCTAATCCTCGAGTTCTCCTCCTGGTTTCGGACACTGGCCAGGTCTGTGTAATGCTCTCTGCAGTAAGTTTGAGCTGTAGTCCAGTTTTTGCGCTCTTGCACCAGAACCAAACTTTCGACAGCATTTTCTCGCCCTGTTGTAAACAAAACCAAAAGCTCAGTTAAAGCATATATTCATTAGATGATGTTAAATAACAACATACAATTCCATTGGTTGACCAGCACATTTAATGAGTTCTATGTGTTCCTTGCGAAGTATTACTACTTAGTTGCATACTGAGCTGTCTTGAAATTGTACTGAACAATTGTGTTTGCATTTCCCTCTATTCTTGGTAGTGTTGGGGTACTCGAGACCATTTTTTGAAAGTCTCTGTCTTGTCTCGAACTCGGTCGTATTGGTACTCGGTCTTGTCATGGACTAGGACAAAGAGGACTCAGGATTTTATTTGGAGAGCAGCCGAGACCACAACTTAATATTACTATTACAACTCTTTGAGACCAATGCATTTGCGTTGTTTATTAATTTGTGTTTTAATAACTCCCCATTAATTCACAGAAACGACACACATACCATTAAATCACAAGACAAGATCTTGGTCTTGTCTCAGCCTCAACCCTTCAGAGTCTTGGTCTTGTCTTGGTCTCGGTTTAGCTGGTCTCGTCCCCAACTATAATTCCTTGAGCTCGACTTTTGCCTGTTCTTTGATACTTGTCTAGCCAGTGTTTGTGAAATTTGGATTGTTTACAGATTACAAGTTTGGATCGTCTTGGAGAAATCATTTCACCAGCATTCAACCCCTTTTCAAACAGTGAGATTCAATAAAAACTGAGTCTTGTTTTACCAGTGATATCTTACAGTTTTGCACAAATATGCATGAGTAAGAGTGCTCTTCAGCAGTTGTCAAGGAGCACCAAAGAAAACTTTGGTGAAAGTCTAAATCTTCTTGAAAACAGGGTAGGTGGATTTTAAGAACAAATTACTTCTTCAGAATAGTTGCTCACCATCGAAACATACAAACAAAACCAAGTTTTCACAGGAGTATATCTGCCAGTAGCCTTTAGAAATCATCACACAAGAATTTTCTCTTCCAAAATCATTGGACAATGTTGTGATCCAGTTCCGGAAGTCGCTCTTTGCCTCCTTGTAGAACTGGGGGTCGTCCAGAGACCACCTCCAGCCTTTCCGAGGGTCATCGTACAGTCCGATCCAAGCCAAGCTATTATAAGAGCCGTTAGCAGACTCCAGCAGTTTGTTCATGTCCTCCATGTTGTCTACAGTGGCCAGGTCAGTGTAAGTGTTTCTGCAAAAGCTCTGAGCCTCAAACCAGCTCTTAGCCTCATTTACAAAGTGATATTGACGAGGCAGACCACAGCACATCGCCCAGAGAGCTGCAAAGTAGTGTAGAGTTTTTTCACATATAT
>JAVGVS010000490.1:230308-267560 GCA_032718565.1 Distichodus sexfasciatus | reverse complement strand
TCCGTGGATTTACGTGTTATACTTGAATAACTATGAATGTGGCAAATGAAGCAGAATCCTGAATCTTACTGAAAATACGCTCCACACGTCCCTCCCTTTCTCTCTTCTCCTTCTTCTTCCTCCTCCTCCTCCTCCCCCTCCTGCGCACTAAACCAGCCGCGTGCATGTGCGCGAGAGCAGGATCCACGCGCGCTCGTCTTAACCGTTACCAAGACTCGGAGCGTCGGTGTCCGCCACTTCGCATTTTTCTCCCGCCGACACTTTTTTTTTTTTTTCGTTCAGGCGACGCCCGGCAGAAAGCGGACGCCGCGGCGGAGATGGACGGCTTTCCGTTTTGCGCTGGATTGTCCACACCCCTCGTGAGAAGATAACCGACGAAGTAAAGCGGGGGGAGACGAAACGGGGAAAGTGAATCGGGCGGCACGGACGACAAAATTGAACACTTCACTTCTGCGGCGGTGGCGGATTTATTGCCTCGTTACTTAAAGCTGAAGTGGAGCCTCGTTTTGATTTTTGCTTTGCGGATTTGAAGACTTGGAATTGGATTTACGTCGACGGCGGCAGACATGTACGTAGTTGGTTGGTTGTGCTTTTGGAAAGCTGAGGGTTGTTAACATACACTCGCACACAGACACGTACACACACACACACACACACACACACACATTCACGACCATGTGCCATTATAACGCCTTATATATTAACACTGAGGGTAAAAGCCACTTCTAACGTAAATTACGTTACTTCCACTGCGCTGCGTGAGGACTCTTAAAGGCGGCATAACAGAGAAATTGAACCCAATTAACCGGCGCGACTTTTATGCGCAACAGACGTGGAATTTGTCGGTCTCTTCGACCGGATTTTCCTCGATGAAAGTCGCTTTTTCTTGCCACCGCTTGTGTCTGTGATTTTGGAGCCTATAGTTGGAGGAATGAGGGAGAAGAAGAGGAGGAGGGCTCCGTCTCTCAGCTTTGATGACAAAGAAAGCTTTGTTTGATATTTGTAATGGATGTGACAGAAATGTCGAGTAACCACGGGTATTACTATCAAGAAGAGAGGGTTTTCTCTTTTAGTTTTTAAAGAAAAGTATTTGGGCCAGAATGTAAACGTGGCCCCCGTTTGGTGGAAATAGAGATTCTTGACGTCCAGTTTTCAATCTGGTTTTTGTCTTTTCACTGGTTTCTCCACAGGCCACTTGGCTGTGAATATTCCATGGCGCTAATCCCTCACAATCTAATCCCTCCTTTTTCTCTCCTTCTCCATGAGGCGGAATGCATTCTCTCATAACTTTGGATCCTTTAAACTGTTTATGGTGCCAGTCCCAAGTTATTCCTGATATGACTGTACCTTGTTCTCACAAGACGTTAGTCGTAATCTGGGAATTATCCAACTTGAAACATGTTTGGTATCTGAAGACTTGTTATATATAGACACACCATGATTATATGAGGGATAATGATAGGCTGTTTCTTAGGACCTGCTTCCATCAACCTGCTAGAATGTATATAGGGATTTGGTGCGGGAAAAGGACACACAGAGACGCATCCTGAATTCTTAGTGAAGTACAATCATTAACATCTTTATGTACTAACCCTAACATTAACCTCAGTAAGCAAAACAAAGGTGTGTATGAGACCCGGTCCTCACAAACCACCAAAATCTGAGAAATCTCAACTTTTCCAACCTGACAATCAGGTCATCACAAGCACCTCTAACCTCCTGCTTTCCACTGACACACAGTCTTGTAATGAAAATGTCCTCACAAAGCAACAAAGATTGGACAAATCTGAAGTTTTCCTATCTTTTAAGGTACAAGCAAGTGCCATTGAGCGACACATATGGCCATGTCTTGCTATTTGTAAGGTCTAATTACTAAATCTTAACAAATAATAGAATAAGAAATTATACAAAAGAAATAATATAGGAATATAAGAATGCAAACCCTAACCCTTGCCTCAACATTAACCAAAAACAAATCTGTCGACTGGGAACTTTTCTATAAAGGCACAAAAAATG
The DNA here is from genome assembly GCA_032718565.1 of Distichodus sexfasciatus. Classification (NCBI taxonomy): domain Eukaryota; kingdom Metazoa; phylum Chordata; class Actinopteri; order Characiformes; family Distichodontidae; genus Distichodus; species Distichodus sexfasciatus. Next base: position 265,544 of record JAVGVS010000490.1, on the reverse strand, counting down.
TGACGAATGTTATAGCTTTTAGTTGACAGTCAGGTCCTTACAACCACCTAAAATCCTTCCACCCACTGACAGACACACACACATACACACACACACACAATCCTGCAGTGCAGAAGAGCACTTCTGCCTCTTCCAAGTCTATTTAGGTTTTAACTGGTCGAAAGGCCACTGCTCCATGTGGTGACAGTTTCTTCTCTCTCTGCCTTCAGCCTTAAAAGTCCTCGCTTCCTATTCGGGTTGCTACGTCTTGCAAACGTCCACCATTTCCAAACAGAAGAGCGAGACAGGAGGGAATGACGGTTTCATTATTGCGGCCATGTCGCCCCACGTCTCTGTTGTAGCTTTTGGAGTATGGAAACTGGCCTTTGGAAAACGCGGCCTTGTGGGCAGCATCTTTGGCCACACAATCTGTTCTTTGTGCAAGACTCTGCCACAACCGAGGGGCCTAATTTAGCTAATGGTTTGATCAGGGAAAACAGTTATGATGAAAGGGATATGGGGAAGCACGTAAGTGTGTGTGTGTTTGTGTATGTGTGTGTGTTTGGAAGGGAAGCCCTCAGACACAACACACACACACACACACACACACAAGGAGACATTTAGTCTATTGAAAACAGGCGCAGCACCATACCGGTCACATGTTTGTGTCCCGTGTGTAAGATTCTTGTCCAAGAGGCTTGGTCTGGGGCTAAGAATACTGATTGAACTGTTGTTGATGGGCCGATATTCCTCATTGATTTTGGACTGTCCATGTTGGATGGATTTGAGCGCTGTCATTGATTTGTGGGTTGGAATGTTGCATTAACCTCCCTTAGGGACTTATATAGTTACAGACGTCACAAATCAATTATCTTGAGAGTCAGAGTAAGAGTTGATTTTGTTGTTAAAGTTTAGAAGCATTGATGTGTGATGTGCCTTATACTGTATTTGGGCTTTATATCTGGCAGGGTTTCCCTTTTGGTGCATGTTTTTAGTGCTAAGCTTCTTGTGGCTATTATGGCTTTTAGAATATGTTTGTAGTCAATCAAAATTCAACATACACAACTGGTACATATCTTCTCTCACCCAGCATTCTTTCCTAACATGTTTACATTTCCTGATGCATGTTTAAAAAGAACTGCCCACGTTATCTTTCTCTCTTCCCCTTTTCTCCCTATCAGAACTGCACAAAATTGTCAGCTCCTCAACTGCAAGTTTACATTTACCGCATTTAGCAAACACTCTTGCATTTTACTAATTGCAGGGACAGTCTTCCTGGAGCAACTGTTGACCTAATGTCTCATTAAAGTATATCCTTTGTCACATTGTACAAATATATCGATACACAAGTATAGTTGCTCATTCCATTGTTTGAGACTCCGAATGTTTGTCTAAAGAATTGATTCTCAGTAGCGTCTCTCAGGTTTCAGCAGTTTCTGGACATGATCTCTTTTATAAGCTTTAGGAGACTTCTTCTCAAGCCTTGGCGTCTGTCTGAGTGTTCGGAGAACGTCTCAAGCTGTGTGGGAGAGGAGGCTTCTGCTGCTTCTGTCAGAGGCACCTGTCTACAAGTCTGTGAGCGGCCATAATGAAGTATTAGCCAGTTTTGCACTCAAAGAGAAAAGGAGAGAGAGAGAGACATGACCAATCTGCCAAGTCATGGCTGCCTCTTTTCTTTAGCCCTTTTCTCAGCTAGAAAGGCTTTGAGCAGTTGAAGGTTTCCTGTGACTTCCTGTCTTTACAGCTTCTCTCTCCATTTGCTGTCTTTCTGTAACCTCGGTTCTGATTTAGTTTGAGTTGCAGCTATTGTCCGGTTTGCCGTTTTTTCTCCTGTATCTACACCGACATTTTTCACAGCCTTTCTCGTCTGCTTAACAAAGCCGAAGTTGCAGAACACCAGACCTCCATAAGCAAAACTCCAAACGTGCTGTATGGGTTCCAGGTCTCGGTAAACAGGAAGCTTGAATTGCAGAGCTGTGTGGAGAAGACTGTTATGCCTATAAAAAAAGTAACAGACGTGGGAAAGTGGAGTGTCATATTCAGCAGTGGCCATCTTAGAAACTGGCTTGGGTCACACACAGCAGATGTAATGTAAGGTTAACACATTCATAACGCCCATTACAGTGCCTGTGCACGATGGTTTTAAGAAACTGGAAAATGTTATTGATTTTTTTTGATCAAACATTTTTCAATATGTGTAATTAAACATTTTAAGACTTTTACAGCACATAATGCAATAAACTTTTTCGTAAATAGTACCGTAATAGAGCTGGGGCTTAGTGGTATAGTACTTGCATGTGGACCAAGTGGTTGTAGGTTTAAATCCAGCTGTGTCCTGTCTCCAGCACTACCATCACTGGGGCCCTGAGCAAGACCCTTAACCCCAAGCGGCACCTGAAAGACTGTTCCCGTAATTAGCCATCTGCTAGTGGTGAAATATGTTCGTTTTGATAAACAGTGGAGGGTAGTGTGCCCTCTGTTGCCCAGACTACTCAATCACATCACTCACAATGTGGTTAAAGGATCCATCCTCTTTCATTCTGTTTCTTTTTTAATGGCCATTTCCCAAATGCTATACGCCTGATAGTATCAGTGCACGATTTGTTAGTCAGGATCTAAACAGTAAAATTTCCTACAAAGTATGTCTACATGCTTTAATAATGGCATCAAAAAATATTCTTTCTGCGGTCACTTGTCGACTACTGTGAAGCCTCTTTGTCCCAAACGGTAGCGTGCGGTTTGAGATGTGGCGTTTTTCCTTTCTCTCCCACTCTGTATGAAAGTGGCCCCTCTCCTTTTACAAACAGCATTCCTCTTACCGCCACCACTACCTCCACCACCACTATTATCACTGCTCTTTTTTTGAGCCTGTCTCCTCTCTGGCAATGCCTTGAACTCCCAGCGTCCCACAGCAGCCTCGGGGCCGTCTGCGCCCACCCGATTGTGGAGGGGGGACAAAGACGTTCACTTATTTTCTCAACACTTCTTAACTGTGCCTGACCTTTGACCCACTGTGGCGGGTTCCTGACCTCGAGCATGGCTCCCAATTGCAGTGTTGAGCTCTGTGTTTGAACTGTGTGTTTATTACAACAGTGGCAACGTATCATCAGATGTGCTTCTAAAAAGGGCTAATGCCCGTGTGTAGTTCTGAAGTGCAAACTATAGTTAGAGTCTAGTTATGTGTGTGTGTGTGTGTGCGCGCGCATGCGCTGGCTGCTTTGCGTAACTCCTGGTGCTGATTCAGAGATGTTTGTCCTTTCCAGAGTGTGTCACAGCGGAGTGTATTTCTGTAGCGTATCATTACTCTCCGCTTGGCTGGTGTGTTATTATGTTGGAGCGAGGCAGACGGGCCTAACATGCAGCTGCGTTTGTGTGACTCACTCTCTCCCAGCGTACACACATGTAAACACCATCTATATGCTATGCTCAAACGGGGAAAACAGCACAATATTTTCCTTTATTATGCATCCTTTCAAATATAATAACCACAAGAAAACTACCCTTTCTTATGCACAATATATTCACCCCAAAATTCTTCAACGGTCAAAGTTTCTTTGACACAGGCTTGGTATAATCCTCAGCAGCCACACCACCTGCAGTGCAGTCCATCTGAAGCTAAGCAGGTCTTGGCCTGGCCGCTATTTGGATGGATAACTAACTCGAAAAGCTGGTTGCTGCTGTTTGAGGTAACAGGGCGCACCATTATGAGGTATTTGTGGCTCCCAAAGCCCTGGTGATGTGGCGGGACACGAAATGGTTCTTCGGATGAGGCGTAAAGCTGAGGTTCTGACTCTCTCTCAGCTCATAAAAGATCCCTGAGTATCGTTCTTAAACAGTCAGGCTGGAACCTCGATGTACTGTTAAATGACCCACCATGACCTCACCGCTGGCTTACTAATCATTCCAGATCTCATTCCAGAACTGGTGTATTCTCTCCTTTGGGGAGTCGTCCAGGTGGCGCTGAACACGGATGGTCATATGTGACCCTCCACGGCGAAACCAGTCGCTTGTCGCAACGGAGGTTTTTCGAGAAAAACGAGCGTTTATGTTGCGTGGGGTAAAATTTTGGATTTTTTGTTTTTAGTGTTTTGAAACAGTGGAAGGTCTATACTGTACTGTTGTGAATAAATTTCGCTGAAAAACTTACCCTTTCCGTCCTAAAAACGTGACTTTCTTGAGGTGAGGAATTCAATTCCAGCAGAATGTTAAAAGTTTCTGTTTTGACCGCTCTACTCCCATATTTACGGTAAATCCACTCGTCAACTAGCGTGAAGGTATTTCTCCGGAATCCATCTTCGTCTCCCGAGTTCAGTTAACCTAACGCAGGTAGGCTATCCGTGTGGCTGTGAATGCAGCGTAGGCTAGCGTAAATGCAAACGTAGCCGCGACCGCACCAAGTGCCTGTGAGTGCTACGCCGATAGTCAACTTCAAAGGCAGATTTCTCTGTTTCTCACTTGGTGTGACAGGAGAAACCCGACTCCTTTGAACGTTGATACCTCAGTCATATTTTGTCCGATTCATTCGATATAGGTGTCGTTTTGAAGCTTGATTTATGCCCTTTCATGAAAACATCATAACTCAATTTTGAAAATTTGCAACAAGCGACTGGTTTTGCCGTGGTGGGTCACATATTCAGTACTGGTTTTAGTGAAATACAATGATCATTCATGCATTCATTCTGATACGTGGGCAGAACGTCTGCTCTTAAGTAAATTCAATCAAACGTGAAACTGTGAAGATAATTTATTTAATACCAAGTTCCCCCAGTTTACATGAGTGCTGTGTGATAAAATGATCGGAATAATTTTTCATGCAATAACATTACAACAATATGCTTATGGACTAACATTTGATTATGTAAAATGGACATTGCTTGTGACGTATCACGCAAAAAAAGATGTAAAACAAAATGTAAAAGAACAAAATTCTTCGTCCGCACACGTGTTTCTGTGACATAATGACTACCTTTAAGTTTTAAATGACAAACTCCTGTATGGTTGCGTAATGACACAGGTTTCACTCATGCACGTAATAGTGCCCGCAGCGGCCGGACGATGACTAAGCCGGAGTGATCGTTAATGTTTTTTATGCAAATTAGGGGTTTCGTTTTGAAGCCATGGCAAGGTGACACATAGTCAAAACTATTGCCGTCAGCCGGGCAGCAGGTGTTTGTGACGCGAGTCGTGCCTCCGCCTTTCCCCTCTCCGTTCTCAGAGGTAATCTGTCAGTGTAGTTTAATAACTACCATGTCTGCTTTCAGCGGACCTTTGTGTTCCGGCAGGTTTTCAGCACCTTGTTAGCCCGCTCGCTAAGATAATCTGATTATATCTGCCTGTCTTCGTGGTGTGAAAAGCCAACGGAAGTGTGGAGTGTTGGTTAGCGCAACATGATAAATACCAGCCTTTTGTGGACATTCCGCTGTGTTTACTCCAAGCTAGATTCAGACTGAAACGGGGTTTTTAAGATCCGATGCTGATATTCATATTGCGGCTCGTATTCCTTTTGTTTTCCCCAGACGTGCAAAACATCGGCAGAGACAGCTGTTGTGTGCGACTTCTTTTTCAAATAATTTTTTAATAACTGAATTTTGAGTCCATCATTGAAAACGGATCGTTTTTTCTTAAATCAGCGTTTGAGATGTTTTACAGACGTTCTGAAATCTCACGTTTTTGTAGCGGTTTTATTGAGGGAAAGGGAAGTTATAACAAGTTAACAAACCACAGAAAAACTGATGTCAGGCTTAATCTGTGTGTTTTGCTGGCTCATGACTTCCCTCTTACCCAGCTCCAAATGCCATAAAAATGAATGCCAAAAGTGTCTGAGCCTCAGGTTACATCACATGCCCTGTTACCAGAGTTTCCCGCAGTGCTTTATGGTTAAGGCCTTGACAACAAATCCCGCCTCCCGTCATGACTACGCCCCACTGGAATAAAATTAATTAAAAAATAAAAATTCTGCCGCATCCGTAGACAGTAAAAGAAGAACGCATTGCGATGAGGCCCAATAGCGGTACCGAAGTACCGATCTCAAAAGGACACGTTACAGTGTTTACATAAAATAGGAACGAACGCAGAAGTGCCCGATGGTGCTTTTCGTACCGCTGAGAAAGCGCTCTGGAAGTGAGGTTTTGACTGCTCTCAGGTGTTTGCGCTGGCAGCGCCTATTTTTAATACGAATCCCATGAGATTAATCGATCAGAGCGTTAAGCGTCTTCACTGGGGGGAAAAAAGACGTCGATGGAGACGTCTTTTACCGCTCAGAGCGCTTCAAGTCGAAATCAGAATTGAGTAAGCGGTTTTTATGTTTCGTGACTCCGACAAGTTGTCGAGGCCGTAATCTTTTCCCCTTTTTTTTTTTGTGAGCCACGCGCCACGTCCTTCGCTGATACGTGAAGTCATCGAGTTCAAACAGACCCCATTAAGGATCCAAATTCCTGTGAAAGGAGGAATCAGAAGTGGCCCGCTTCCGTAGCCTCAGATGTATGGGGAGTAAAAAGGAAGAGAAGATTTCCTCGTCTGATCCTTTCTCCGTCCCGGCTGCTTTCTCTCTCAAGCCCCGCCGGCTCTGAGACGATCCCTTTCTTGTTTATCGAAAGAAGATGAGAGGAAATGAGGCTGGGAAAAAAAAGACCGAAAAAAACAAGCGCCTCGCGTTCCCCTCGGTGAGATGACGCTGTGAATATGAATGAGTTTTCCCCAGCAACAAGGCGCTTTCCGATCTGTATAAACCACCGCTTCGAGCTCTTGAACGGAGTTTATGAACGACTCATTTTGACTGGCACTATTGTCTAAAATGCTGGGAATTTCTGAATTCTCAAGGACCTTAAAGTGGACTCGGGGTCAAGGTCAAAAATTCATTCTGAATAAATTTAGAAGTGAGTTATATTCGTCCATATTCTAAATTTACAACAAAGGGGTTGAGTCATACAGTACTTCCCAAGAAGATCATGATCTTTTCCAAATTCCTGTGTCAAGAGATTTAGGAAAACGGCAATAGACTAGAGAGTAATGTTTCTGTATAAGCAGTTACATGAAAGAAAAACACTACACTTTTGCTTATTCTACTTTCAAAATAGTCATATATTCAGCGGAACTCGCCGCTCTTCTTCCCTGCAGCTGTTGAATACGCATTAGAACTTTGCTTTTGATGTGTAGCTGTGACGAAGCTACAGAGGGGGCATTAAGAAGCGCTGCAGGACACGGCTTGCATGGGTGTGGGAGAAACTGGGGTGAAAAGTTTTGAGTTTTATTTTAGAGGTGGGATTTGTTTAAAAGTGTAATCTGATTCATGTAGGGCCCTATGAAATCTGGTTAGTTTTTTCCTAAATTCTGTTAGATTTTTTCCTGAATTCCGTTTTTCCCGTGTTTTACGTTATAATCATAATCATTCACCTAAAAAGTGTCTAATTATGGAGTGGATGGGGAAAAAGAATGATGCAATAGAAAAAAAAATTACGTTAATTGACTGTTATTCAACTTCAACAAAGTGCTGGGGTTCAGCAGAACATTTTCTGCTTTGGTCAAACATTTACCTGTAAACAACAAAAAACATTAATTTTTTGGTGCAAAACGAAACGTTTCTGATGTGAGTTTTTGACTGTAAGTGGTCGTCAATGTGTTCTTGCGGGTGCAGTCTATCGTGTGCTGGCAAAACGTACAAAAGAGTTGTTCTCCCGATTCATCAAAATCATTTGGGTATTGTTCTGCTCTAAACTTCGGTGTTTCAGCCTCTTTTCCATAGCTGACCGTTGACGTTTTCCCCTCTGTGTCTGTGCGTTTGTGTGTGTGGAAAGCTGAGTCCCGCCTCAACAGGTAACATGTACAGGGGGCTGCAGCGGCCAAAATTTATTAGACACCATTGCTTTGCTTTGCCCACACACCTATATCAGCGAATTATACGACATTCCGCATTTTACAACAAATTCCATTTTATTTGTTGAATTCCGCGATTCCGTCCGCGTTTTCCACATCACGCAAGTCATAGGGCCCTATTCATGACAGTCTTGTATATAACTCATTAAGACGCATCGGCTAGAGGCCCTGAGAAGCGGCACTTATACAGCAATTTGCAGAAGTTTGTGCTGAAATTTTGTGAGGGCTTTTTTGAGATACGAAGGTTTAGAAATGTACTGAAGATGGGACTGAAATCTGGACTGAACTCAATGAGAAGTTTGGGGTTGATGCATAAAAGTGATTTCTTGTCGGTGAGTCAAAGTCTTTGATTTCCTGATCTTGTCTGTCACAAGAACTAGAAAATTGCAGTGAACTTAAATATTGATTGATTGCAGTGTTTAGAATTGGTCGTTGTCCTTTTAGTGTTACACATGAACACATTTCAGTGGTTCTTGAGCAACTTGGGACCTTGGAGTCGTAATAAGAAAGGCTTGTGAAGATTTTCTGACTTATTCGATTGAGTTGATTGATTAAAGGACTTCGATGGCCTTTAGATAACTAATTTGTAACCGCTTTTGCATCGTTGTGCTGTAAATGAAATTGCGAGGGTGATTAAATGAGCAGGTAAGACGTCTGTTTAGCATGTTGCGAATCCCTCATTAGCATTAGTCAGTGTGTTTTGCCCCAGCGCTCGGGTTTAAACAGTACGGCTGACTCTCCCGCTGCAGCATCAAGTGACATTTAAGCCTCTTAGTGACCAGCTGGGGATTAAACTCCAAGTCTTGGGGTCATGGGGTCTGTGTGACTATCGGTAAGACCAATCCACAGGGGGATGACTGTACGCCTGTTGTTAATTAGTTTTTTTTGTGAATTAACTTAATTGTTCTTTTATTACGTTGGTTGACACAAAACCTTCAGTAGCCAGTTCCAGTACTTTGGCCATGACAAGCTGATTTATTGCTGTAGTGAGTCTTATGTGTAGATGTTAAATAATCTACTTAGGGGAGTACATTATTCTGATTGCCCTTTACATAGCCTCAAACACTGGCCCTTATATAGAATCTTAATCGAAAATAATCAAAACTGACATTTAAAATCTGTCGTCGACATAATATTGTCCATGTTGAATATTTAAAAAATTCTTTTAATGTATTTTTTTTAATTAACCTGTTAATACTTTCCCCAGTGTGTGTTCATGTTCATGTTCATGTTCATGACTTTACTGTGCGGTGTCACCTGAGCCCACCGTGTTTCGAGGTAGAATGTAGAATTAATCGTGATATCGATTTAAAGTCACATCACCCAGCCCTAGTGTGAGCGTAGGTCCTCGTTTCCAGCCGTAATTCTACGTTTATATATTTGCAAATTCGGAAAACTTGTGTAATTTCATTATGGCATTAGGAATAAAAATCATGGGATGCCAAGGTGATATTAGGGCTGGGTTCAAAAAATCGATTCAATATCGATTCTCGTTCGAAAAATAGGATATCGATTCAAAAGTTCGCGCATCGATCTTTTCCTGCGGCTATGCACTACTTCTCGCGAGCGCGCAAGGAGAGCTATAGAAACGTGAGGCCGGCGAAACCGAAACCAAACCGAGCCGTGGCTGAAGCTGCTCCGCTCAAATCACCGTCTGGCCTAATTTCATAACCAAGCAAAACTAGTATTGACGCAAAGAAATCTCTAAATAAATCGATATCGAATCGAGAATTGAATCGGATCATGACCTTGTGAATCGGAATCGAATCGATTCAGGAAATCAGCAACGATACCCAGCTCTAGGTGATAGTGACCCAAAAGCCTCTGTCTCTCCCTCTCTCCCTCTCTCACTCATTCTTATCAGTCTGAAGGCAGGCTTTGGGGCAACAAAACCCTGTTGGCAGATTGTTAATCAGCAGTGTTAATGCGTTTGTTCAGGGAGACCGGTTCAGATCTGTATCTCTCTGTTATGGTGGTATGATTGCTGAAACAATGCAGATTGAAATGCAAATGTGTAAGCTCTGTATTACTGTACGGGCGTAAGTAGGTAGAGGTCCTGGTGTCACCTGGGTGTAGCTCTGGAAGATATGTGTCTGTCTTGTACTGTGAATTATTGGGGTTTATTTGCTGTGACAGCTGGCAAGTGGCATGAAACATTTGTAGGAATTAGGATAGGGACGTTGAGAAGTGGGGCAGAAGTGTCTTCTGTTGAAAAGCACGTATTCATAAATCCTTTTGAAACGGCACTCGCCCAAATTTTTCCTAGTGGAAAGACGCCGCCTGTAAACCGGGAGGTTGTAGGTTCAAACCCAGCTCTGTCCCACCTCTAGATAATTGTTTCTCTGGATAAAAGTGTCTGCCAATTGCCATAAATGTAAATGTACTTCCCCCTCAGGTTTCATGACTGTTTAGAAGAGCTACGTAGAAGACGACGCAGGTGTGTTGAGTCCGTTAAGGCCTGCCCTGCCGTCTTCAACGTTGTCCCTTGACACAGAATCGTATTGGCAGCACCTGCTCTCCCTGTCGCGCTCACAACAGCTTGTGATGATGGTGCAAAATGACCATGGGGCCGCCGCCGGCTTTCTGAAACGTACGAAGACAAGCGAGTATGTGGGTTATGGGAGCTACAGTATGTGCCGCACGGGGAAAAGTATTTCGGAAATAATCTAAATAGCCAAAATGGACATGATTTTTTTAAGTGAGTGATTATTTGTCATTGTGAACACACCACAGCACACGCTGCACCACAACCAAATGTGACCTCTGCATTTGACCCATCCGTGAAAGAGCAGTGTGCAGCTAACAAAGGGCGGCGCCCGGAGAGCAGTGCTTGGGGACGGTACCTTGCTCATGAACACCTCAGTGGTAACTTTACCGGTCCTGGATTCGAACCTGCGACCGTCTGATCGCGCGGCGAACACCCTACCGTTACACCACCGACTGCCCCCATGATTGTGCTGATTAGTGAACACACAACTCCATTAACCTGGCTCCTAGATGAGTGTTGTTCCTGCTGGCCCTCGTAATTGCTTAATTGCTGTACTACAAACATGACAGTTTTGGATAGATTGTTGTCTTTTCGGAGCAGGGCCCACCTTTTGCAGAACTGAAGAAGGTGGTGACAATAAGCGACTTGTTTCGTCTTTCATTTATTGCTGTTCTAACACTGTTCAGTAGTTTTCCATCGTCATTAAATGATCATCACAAACTACTTTTAATATAGCTTCACAACTCTAAAGCGTGTGGCTTATTACGGTGTGTGGTGCTTGTATACACGTTTTTGATACATACACTTGTTGGTGAGTTTTTCTGAAATACTGCGCGGCTGCCATTCTTTACAAAGCCATCAAATTCAACGTGATTCTGAGAACCTGTGGGCCTCTTTGCATATCTGTAACTATCATGTTCCACACTCTGTCTTTTCGTCCCTTTTTTCGTTTTTCCCCCAGAGGGAGTTGCTGTTGGTAGCCTAGTGGTAGAACACTTGCCTTGGGACCAAGAGGTTCTGGCGTTACCAACATTGGGTCCCTGAGCAAGAGCCTTAACCCTAAGTTGCTCTCAGAGGAACTGTCCCTGAAAGTAGGAAATGTACAATAAGTCGCTCTGGATAAGAGCGTCTGCTAAATGCTGTAAATGTAGTGCCCTATGATTTCCACGATGCGGATTCAACAAATAAAATGGAATCCATTGTAAAAGGCGGAATGTCGTATAATTCACTGATATCGGTGTGTAGGCAAAGCAATGGTTTCTAATCAATTTTGGCCGCTGCAGCGCACAGACACAGAGGGGAAAACGTCAACGGTCAGCTATGGCGAAGAGGCTGAAACACCGAAGTGCTCAAAAAAATGACGGAATTCGAGTGTTAGTGCTAAGTTTAGAGCAGAACAATACCCAAATGATTTTGATGAATCAGGAGAACAACTCTTTTGTACGTTTTGCCAGCGCACGAAAGACTGCACCCGCGAGAACACACTGACGACCACTTACAGTCAAAAACTCACATCAGAAATGTTTGGTTTTGCAGGAAAAAATATTTTTTGTTGTTTACATGTAAATGTTTTACCAAAGCAGAAAATGTTCTGCTGAAGCCCAGCACTTTGTTGAAGTTGAATAACAGTTATTTAATGTGAAGTTTTTTTCTATTGCATTGTTCTTTTTTCCCATCCACTCCATAATTAGACGCTTTTTAGATGAATAAACATGATAACGTAAAACACGGAATTCAGAAGAATAAAAATAGAAAAAACTAAACGTATTCTATAGGGCCCTACAAATAAATGGAGTAAAATTGTAAAATGTAAATGGAGCCCATTCGTTTTATTTCATTAAGCTTTTCTTTGCCCGTTTTCGTGTGACAGACTTTTATGCCACCTCACTAAAGACTGAAGTGTGAGTCTGAATCAGTTTTGACCTGCACTCGTCTTTTTCTTGCTTTTATCATCCCTCATTTTTTCCCTATTCTATTTAATACACTTTAGTCAAAATCTAAAGACTCGGCCAGTTTTCATGTCACGACTACAGAACTTGAGCAATCACACTTGCACTTTCATACGGAAATACTTCTCCAGTTATAAATTAACACTCATAAATCATTACAGTCATGACTGAATCATCATAATATGAAACCAAGTTTGTATAGTGGTTTGTGAAATTGTTGTGTGTGTGTGATAGTTGAGGTAGGATGAAACCTACATACATCACCTTTTAGTGTTATAGTTTTGTGCAAAATACAGCCGATTATGGCCTGAGGAACCGTAAGGGCGGACGAAAATAGAGGAAAGGAAGACCTTACAGCCAAGTATAACGAGTTGAGGGGCCATTACTGAGCGTGTTGGCGAGGGAGCGAGCTCATGTGTGAGTGACCCTCTCTGGTCGCCGGCTCAGGTGGAGTATGCCGGCTCGTCGTCCCCCCCCCACAACTCCCCTGGTGGTCCACCGTCCTACTGAGAGGACAGCTGCTGCTGGGGAGATAAGAGTCCCTCTGCTCGGATTCTCCAAATCCACAGCCCACCTCTCGCTCCCGGACACTGCCTCCTCTCTACACTCATCCTTCAGGTTTTATCCCTCCACCCTACTACCATTCTTCCTCATTGGGTGCTGCTCTTCCTCTTCCCACCAACGGAGCTGTTGTCTTCCTTGTGCGTAAGGTGTCGATGCGTTTGTTTTTTTGTTTTTTTTCCCCTGGTAGGGCGGGTTCATATGGTTTCGTTTAGTGGCTTGGAACGAAACCATTTGGGGGAGTTTGGAAGAAAAGTGCTGGACACCTTCAGCCAAACACGTTGCAGGAATGCTGTGGAGGTCTGGAGGTCTAGTCAGCTGAGCTAACAAATCTTTTCCAGTATTTCTCAACAGTGCTATAAATTCTCTCCCAAACTGCTGTCTGAGTGATCGTGGTTGGAAGTTAGGGCAGTTACAGTACAGTTCATCACCTCCTTTAAAGCGAGGTTCTCAGTTTAAATGCTGATGGAATAGCCCGCTTCGTTTACTATATATTAGGGGTGTGCCAAAAGTCAAATCGAATCCCGATTCTTTCTCTGTCGATTCAGAATCGATTCATGCATTCCAAAAAGTCTTCGTATTTTTCAACTAACGTAATGGCACTAGTTTATTTTTTCCCTGACGCAATTTCAGCTGGCCAGTCCTACAGTCCAAATCTGCCCAGATGGACCGTGTTGGTGTGAAGCATGAAGGAAATGCAGTCAGTATGTGTACATATGCATTACACTTAGTAAACAACATTTGATTCAGTGTGATTTTTTTTTTTTTTTGATGTGCCACAGTCCAGGCCCTATGAATCGTGAATCGTTTATAAAGCGTGAATCGATTTTAAATTGAATCATGAGCCCGAGAATTGGAATCGACTTGTGAGATTCTCTGAATCGTACACTCCCATCATTCTATTACACTTTGGTGCGGTCAGCACCGTCGCCTCACGGCAAGAAGGTCCCGGATTCGATCCCCGGGTCGGCCCTACGACCTTCTTTCTGTGTGGAGTTTGCCCGCTCGCCCCATGTTCGCATGGGTTTTCTCCAGGTTCTCTGGTTTCCGCTGGTTTTCCTGTTGATTGGTTACTCTACATTGGTGTTACTGTGAGGTGCAGGATTTGAACTGGTGACCCACAGACCCTCCCCAACCCTTACACTACCACTGCCACACTTGGGCAGCTGGTGGCGTAACGGTAGGGTGTTCGCCACCAGGGCTGGTACAGTTACCACTGAGGTACTCGTGAGCAAGGTGCCGTCCCCAAGCACTGCTCCCCGGGCGCTTGTTGGCTGACCACTGCTCCTTCATGGATGGATTAAATGCAGAGGTCACATTTCATTGTGGTACACTGTGCGCTGTGCTGTGGTGTGTTCACAATGACAAATAATCACTCACTTTAAATCACTCCTGGAAGGCAGTGATTTTACTGTGTGTCCTAAAGATAAACCTGGTTTTATTCTGTATTATGATTAGTTTGTGCCAAACTGATAAGCCACACCTTGTCAGTGATGACTTTTGCCCCGTCGACCTACTGACCGTGTCTTTAAGACCGTTAGACGTGGAGCCGCGTTTTCTGTTTCCATTAGAGGACACGCGTCTTCCTGTTTGTCTTTATGACTGGTGTTCGTCTGCTTGTAATTGCCGTCCTCAGACGACTTTGCTTTTAGGTAAGCCATACGGGCAAGCGCAGACGCAGACAGACATTCAGACGGCCAAGTTTGCTTTCCAGGTAATCAACTCCTGACTCCTCCTACTCTGACTGGCTACTAAACGTCTCATCAGAGAGCTGACCTATCCAGCCAAAACGATGATCGTGTCTGTAGTCTTGGAGCCCACGTGAGTGTCGCGTTACGTCTAGACGGACCTTTCACGTTTGCAGGAGAGCGCGGGCTGCGCAGTGTCTGAAATTCACAGGAATAAAGGCTCAAATACTCACCTGCCACCAGAAGCAGCGACGTTAATCATTAACATTTCAACTCGTGACGAGCGAAACGGTCACGAGCCGGGGTAATTACTGCATGTCACACGCCATTTGCTCACACTCTGTCTTAAGTTCTTCTTGCGTCAGGTTCGTTTCTTAGACTCGAGTTCAAAATTAAATCAGTATTTGCATATAAACCTGTAATAATTCCCCCATAGACTTTAAATCACGTCTACCAGGAGGTCAAATCCACCTCTAGTCATATCTTTGGGGCTCTGAGTTTCTCCAAGGAGACTGCCCCTGTAATCATTGTCCTTACACCCCCATGACCAGTACTTTGGGACGGTACCTTGCTCTTGACCACCTCAGTGGTACCTTTACCGGCCTGGGACTTAAACCAGCGACATTGTGACATCCCAATTGTGGGGCCGACTCCCTAACCGCCACGCTACCGCTGCCCCCACTAGGGGTGCACGATTCAGAAAACCTCACGATTCAATTCGATTTCGATTCAGAACCGATTCTCGATTCAAAACGTCCCATTATTTTTTATTTCCCATCAGTCCTGAGATAATAGTTAAAGTCGCATTACAAAAATATAAACTGTTGCAAATATAAACGGCAAACCTTCAACTTAAACAACTTAAATTAACACTTTACATAAAAGTACTTTAAATAAAACCAAATAAGAGCTGCTATATTTGGTTGTAAAGTGCCATTATCAGAATAAATATGAATCGATTTTGTGTCCTGTATGAATCGGTAGAGATAGAATCACGATTCTTTTGTGAATCTTTTTTTTTTTTTGCACACCTCTAGCCCCCACTACAGTATATTATCATACTGGATAATATTTTTATGCTCTCCTGCATCCGCTACTTGAAGACAATCTAACAGATAATTCGTAAGGCCCCGAGGCTAAAATGTTTCAGGTAAACCTTGGATTGATGCATCCAGCCGGTCATTCAGGCTCCTCTAGCTAATTGTCTCACACTCTCTCTCACACACACACACACTCGCACACCTGCCTGGGGCTAGCTCAGGTAAACTGCTGCATTGCTGGCATCTGACTCCCGTGTATCACCTCCACATAGTTTAGTGATGGTATCTGTGTGTTTTTGCATTTCCCAGATTTCCGGTCAGGAATGTTCTTGAGTCTTAATTTCACATGTGGCTGCTTGTCATCTAGTGGCTTGTCATTTAAGTCGCACTGTGAGGGTTTCTGTTAGTCTCAGGTTTTTCCAAAGGCAACACCAATACCTTCTGTTGTACAAATACCTTCTGAGAACTCTCAAGATTAACGTATTTATTTTGCTGATTTGTCTATAGGCGTTCATTTGTGGCTAAACGCATTTTTCTTTCTCATTATTTACAGACCCGTGTGTACTCTTTTGCCGGCGGGTCATGTGCAAACTGCTATTTGCATTCCTCAGCTTAGAGTAGTGAGTCATACATTTGGGAAAAACCAACAGCTTGGAACCCAAAGAATCAAATCAAAACTGGAACTTTGTCGAGCTGAGGAATTGCTCAACAACATGGTCCTCGTTCTTTTGGGGGGGTTTTCACACCTAGTTCATTTGGGGGCACGTTTGTGATCCAATTTAAGGACCAACAAAAAATCTTTTTCTCATGGGTTTTCATACTTTACATCGTGGACGACAAATCGTCTCTGCAGATTAATGCAGCACAGCGATGAATATGAGGTCTGGGGGGGGGGCGATATTAGGCATTTTGCCGATTATCGGTATCATTATTTCATTTTGACCTTCATAGATATTAAGTATCTACAAGGTGCGCTACGGTGGCTCCAGTGCCGTCTCTTCTCTCTGTGCCGTTTGCTCTCGGCTCGCTGCTTCATTTAATGTCCCGCCCACAGCAGTCTCTGATTGGCTATATGTCACACGAATAGTAGCCAATCAACGCTGAAGCCTTGTCGTCACGTGCACCACACTCACACACAAGTGCTGGGTACAGCTCCGAGAAGGAGAAGAGGAGAGTTTCAGGCCACGTCCACACGTACCCGAGTATTTCTGAAAACTGAGATTTTCCGGTTTTTTTTAAACGCCTCCACACGAGCTCGTTTTCAAAAATATCTCCGTCCACACGCAATCACAAAAAACGCTGTCAAAAGCATGCCTTGCATTGTAGATGAAACCCTCATGTAGACACGGCGCATGCTGTGACGTCACGTGAGTGGCGCATGCTGTGACGTCATGTGAGTGGCGCACAGTGTGACGAGAAACGGTGCGTTTTTCAAAATCTTCGTTTTTCTTGTCCACAGCTAAATGCAGAAACAAAGTTTTCAAAAACCTCCGTTTTCACTGACCCAAAACGCCGTTTCAAGTGGACGAAAGGCCAAAACGCACAGAAAAACCTCCGTTGTCAGAAACACCTGTGTGCGTGTGGACATGGCCTCAGCTGAGCTTGGTGTTTGTAAAAATTCGAAATTTTGACAGAGATTTTCTCATTTTTTTGCATATTGATTTGATTATCGACCCCATTAACTAGCAATAATCGGTGTCAGTATCGGCCCTGAAAAAATAGTATCGGTCGTCCTCTAATGACGTCTGCGACTTGTGATTGTGTGGTGACGAGCGAACTTGGACGGCAGTATATTAAAGTATGTGATGCTTTGCCCAAAAGTTGAAGTTTGAATAATGAATCATGCAAATGCCATATTCATGTCGAGCATTTGCATGTCCGTTTCCTCTGTCGTTCTGAAAGGGAAATGCTGCAGGACTGTTCTGACCGATGACACGTGTCGAGTCACGTTTGTTTACAAATGTTTTTTTCGCTTATGAGTGTTGCCATGTCAAACGGAGAGGAAGTAAACACAACATTGGAATCTCACTGTAGGTCATGTTAAATATATATTTAGCTGGCGGAAACTACTGGTTGGTAGCAGAATGCAGCTTAAGTTGATGGAAATTAACCCCAGTTAGACTCTAGAGGCTGACACCGCAACTTCAGTATTGTTGGTAGAAGTGACAAATGTTTCTGTTCTGTTTTCTTTTTATCACGGTTCTGTGTCAGTCCTAAAATTATGACGCAAAGTTCTGGCATCGAGTCACCCCTTATAGTGACCTTGCGACGTGTCTTTGTTCTAGATTAGATTTCTACTGCCAGTGCCCGGCCTTAAAGCTGCGCGCTTCTTCACACCTCTTTAAAACCGATGACTAAATGAATGAAGTCAGTCACTCATTCAGCTCGGACCATCGCGTTATTGTTGTACTTCCTCCACCCAGCGCCTTGTCCGCTCCACCAGCTCGGGCGTATTGTTCAAGTTTGTGAAGCCGCCCGGAGCCGGGACGTGGGCGTTCCGGCTTTATCATTAGGAAGCAAGGCGCAGGCGCTTTCGGGCTGGGGGAGGGAGAGGCAGGAAAAGCGTGAAGTCAGACGGGGAAGAGCACGGGAAACAGAAGGAGGAGGAGGAGGAGGAGGAGAGGGCCAGAGCGCTGAGAGCCTTCCCTTTTCCTGGCAGGACCTCCGCCTCGTTCTCTTTTTCCCTCTCTTACGTTATCAGGGGAGAGAATGAAGTGGTCAGGGAAGACAGGGCAGCCGGGACCAATTCCCTTTCCAAATCTGTGATTTCTGAGGTGAGGACGCGGTTTGGTTGGGTGAGAACGTCACGGCGGAAACTTCCGGCAAACATGTACAGTGGATATGGAGGTACTTCTTAACCCAATTTTCGATAAGACCTGATACTTTGAGACATTCTGAAATCTGACTATTTTTGTTTATCTTAATGGGTAAAGTGTGTTGAAAAGTGTGTTAGTGTTTTTGGAACATTGAGGCATCTACGCTGTTGGTGGCCCCTGAGTAGATAGTGATGTTTTTAAGTACTCGTGTTTATGGAGCTTGCAGTGTTGGACATTTCCCTAATTGATTTAGCTAAAGCGTTTGAAGACTAGCATACACAGACAAAGACGTTTGGCGTGCCGTTGTCTCCTGTTTTTCAGCTCTGGGCTGTTTCTCTGTCCTTCACACACATTTTTTTTCTCCCCTCTCTCCCGAGTTACACCCGGTTTCTCAGGGTGAGCTTAAATTCCTGCGCTGCTTTCTGTACAGTTCAAACTTCTGTACAGAAAAGGTACAGCTGTAGCTTGCTTACTTTCTTTTTCTACTCTAGAGATCTGTTGGTGGACCCTCTCAGAACGAAACTGTCAAGATATGGTTGTTGGAGAGAAGTGGGTTAATGATTTGGAAGCTCCTCACGATATCTTGATTCTCTCTGTCAAGTAGAAAGTGGAAGTGAAACCAACAGAAACTCTTGCAGTTATTATTACCACTAACATATATTATCTTTTATTATCTATTTCTGATGTGAGGTTTTGACTGTAAGTGGTCGTCAATGTGTTCTTGCGGGTGCAGTCTATCGTGCGCTGGCAAAACGTACAAAAGAGTTGTTCTCCCGATTCATCAAAATCATTTGGGTATTGTTCTGCGCTAAACTTAGCACTAACACTCAAATTCCGTCATTTTTTGGAGCACTTCGGTGTTTTAGCGAGTCTCTTCGCCATAGCTGACCGTTGACGTTTTCCCCTCTGTGTTTGTGTGTGTGGAAAGCTGAGTCCCGCCTCAACAGGTAACACGTACAGGGGGCTGCAGCGGCCAAAATTGATTAGAAACCATTGCTTTGCTTTGCCCACACACCGATATCAGTGAATTATACGACATTCCGCGTTTTACAACGGATTCCATTTTATTTGTTGAATTCCGCGATTCCATCCGCGTTTTCCGTATCGCGCAAGTCATAGGGCCTTACAAAAGGAGGTTCTGCTGGTGATATGTGGGTCAGAACTATGTGTGTAACAATACATTAGTCTTCAGTAGGGTTGGGTACATTTCACATCTGAACCGATATCACTACCGGTACCAGTACCTGGTGTTTGGTACCGGTCTGTAACGGTACTTCATTTTGATACCTTGCTCTGAATCTGTAATACCTGGTTTGTATCAACATAAAATATACAATAATAATAAACCCCAAACTAATTTTGAACATTTCTTATGTTCCAACTAAAAATGTATTACAGTTTTTATAAAAATAATCGCAGAACAATAACTAAAGCAGATAGATTCACTAATCACCTGAAGCTGCAAACTTTTGTCGACATAACTTTTGTGATATAATCACTGTCTCCTGAATTGAATCGAATCAGAATCGTATTTTAGCAGACTTCGTGATATCGACAAGCATCGAATCCGTATAATATTGTACCATGAAGAACTCTGATTCACTGTGTGCCCTTGTGGTAGGATGCTTGCCTACGGTTTAAATCCCGCTGCAACCCGAATTACCACCATCGGCCCCCTAAGCGAGGCCCTTAACCCTAATGTGCTGCGGGCAGACCGCCCCTCTTGCTTGGGAAGTGGCTCTGGGTGAGAGCATCCGGCAAATGCCGTAAAATATCAAACGTATGTGTAAAAACTCTGTCTGTCCACCCTACTAGCCTCGAGGTCGGCCAGCCCAAACAAGTCCAGAGAGGTCACTGAGGACAGAATGTTGCCTCAGGCTTTCAGCTCCGATTTTTTTCTTCTCCTTCTTAAGGCTCACTTACCCAGGGGTTTGTATACAAACTGGTTAAGAATGTTTAAATACCTCCTGCTCCACGACCAGGGGCTGAGCACTTCCAAGGGGGTTACGGCGAGGGCCCTGTGTCCAAATTGATCAACACGGCCATGTTTCTGGAATTTGACACACACATACACGAAGCGAAGCACGGTGTTGAAAGCTCCCCTCGCTTGACTGGCTCCTGGAGGGTGAGAGGGTGAGGAAATGGGATACAGGCAGCGAGAGGTTTTTCTTTCCCTCTCCTAACTAGGTGAATGGAAGGAAGGAGACGTGTGTGTGTGTGTGTGTGTGTGTGTGTGGATTGCAAGAAAACAATATGACTAACAAGAAGTGAAAATGTACCTTTATTATAGTTAATAATTACAGGTCATAATCTGAAAGCCCCAGTCAGAATTTCCTAATTTCTAACAGTTGGGCTTTCCTTATTGAGGATGATTGTGTTGATTTGGAACATGTTATGACGCCAGAATAACTTTCTTTGCCGTGGTAAACACTTGTTGTGTGGATTTTTATACTTCATTTGGTGGACCCAACGCCCAGCATATCTGATTTATGAGTGGAAGGAATGTGTTGGAGAGGTTTGACCTCAACTAGACGGCTATTGGCTTGTAGGACCCTATGAAATCCGTTTAGTTGTTTCCTAAATTCCGTTAGATTTTTTCCTGAATTGCGTTTTTTCCATTTTTATTCTTCTGAATTCCGTGTTTTACGTTATAATCATATTTATTCATCTAAAAAGTGTCTAATTATGGAGTGGATGGGAAAGAAGAAGAATGCAACAGAAAACATTTCACATTAAATGACTGTTATTCAACTTCAACAAAGTGCTGGGGTTCAGCAGAACATTTTCTGCTTTGGTCAAACATTTACCTGTAAACAACAAAAAAACTTTCATTTTTTCCTGCAAAACCAAATGTTTCTGATGTGAGTTTTTGACTGTAAGTGGTCGTCACGCGTTCTCGCGGGTGCAGTCTATCGTGTGCTGGCAAAACGTACAAAAGAGTTGTTCTCCCGATTCATCAAAATCATTTGGGTATTGTTCTGCTCTAAACTTAGCACTAACACTCAAATTCCGTCATTTTTTTGAGCACTTCGGTGTTTCAGTCTCTTCGCCATAGCTGACCGTTGACGTTTCCCCCTCTGTGTCTGTGCGTTTGTGTGTGTGGAAAGTTGAGTCCCGCCTCAACAGGTAACACGTACAGGGGGCTGCAGCGGCCAAAATTGATTAGACACCATTGCTTTGCTTTGTCCACATACCGATATCGGCGAATTATACGACATTCCGCGTTTTACAACGGATTCCATTGCATTTGTTGAATTCCGCGATTCCGTCCGCGTTTTCCACATCATGGAAATCATAGGGCTCTAGGTTTGTTGGCCTTGGAGGAGTGGAATAGTTACACTTCACTCTTCGCATGTTTTTAGGAAATCGCTACTACTCTAAGTCCTGAAACTAACACCTTCGTTCACTTGTTTCTTAAAACCCGCAGAATTCCTAAACAAGTCTTCAAATAGTGCGAAGTAAGAAAGTCCAGTTGTGAACAGTTTGGAATTTTGGAATCTTATAAATAAATCATGTGTAACTAGGGCTGTGGCATATAACCAAAATCTCATATCCCGGTGTCATTTTATATCTCAGTAACAGTATATATCACAAGCTCCAGACTTATGCACAGTAGTGTCCATAAATAGCTGGTTTTGCAGCTGTGAATGACGAAATTAAAAAAGACGTTTCATATTATACTCTATCATTTATTTTGTGGTCTCGCAAAGTACACTATTTACAGCAATATTTTTTCATTGCACGGAGAATACTATGGCGTTATATTTGTGCCTTAATTTTGAGTGCGTGGTGGACCTTTCGTAAGGAAGATCTTGAGAGCGCTCAACTCGTGCACCTACACATCCGCTCAGGTCATTCCGTGCACGCTCAGACCTGCCTGCCCCCTCTCTCAGATCTGTGGAACACCAAAGGTGCCACAATTCGCCTTAAAGCGAGTGATTATTTGTCATCGTGAACGCACCACAGCACAGCACACAGTGCATCACAACCAAATGTGACCTCTGCATTTAACCCATCCGTGAAGGAGCAGCGGGCAGCTAACGAGGACAGCACCCCAGGGAGCAGTGCTTGGGGACGGTACCTTGTTCACGAGTACCTCAGTGGTAACTTTACCGGCCCTGGATTCCAACCTGCGACCTTCTGATCACGGGTGGGAAACATCCTACCGTTACTCCACCAGCTGCCCCAAAGGCACCTAACGGCGTAAAAAGCAGCATCTGACCACAAGTCACTAGAGCAACGCAAAAAGTGGTGTTTTCAACAGTGTAAAAACAGAAGAAAAAGTGTATTAGAGCGACGCAATAAAACAGCGTTAAAAAACGTGTTTTACTGTCAGTTGCGTTAAAATGTAGACGAATCGTGGCACCTTTGGCCATATGAGCTCACGCTTGCTACAGTTCCACTTTACAGAAAATGTTCTATATTGTGATATTTATATAATTGATATGAAATGACGTTTATTTTGGTCACATCAGACAGCCCTAAGTGAGAGTGTATTGGTGCATTCTTAAAATTAATTTCAAGTCTTTATTTGAGCTGGGCCTGTAGTTATTATGGTTATTGAGACTATGGAAGGATTTCCACCAAGAGGTCATAGGTTGAAATCTAGACTCAGTCCTACTCCTTATCTCCTGCGGTTCCAGTTTTGGAAACCATATTCTCCAACACAGACTTGCCGGGTCAATAGATCAGCAGGTCAGCGTTAAGGTGACCCCTGATATTGCCGTCCGAAGTTGTCAGCAGTGGAACTCTTGTAAGAAACAAAGGTCAACGTTGCATAAGAGCGTATATGCCTGCGTTGTTTGGCTTCGTTTTGACAGCCTGAGTGTTGGCTTGTGGGTGGCCCCATTCACTTTGTTGTTCTGGAATTGTCCTGGAACGAGGCCAGGCAGCCAGAACAATGTAGCCGCCCTGATCCACGGGCTTCTGAACCTCCCAGCGGCCCTGCCGGCCAAACTCCGGTTATTATAGAAGCCAATGGAAAGGCCGCGGATGTGCAGACGAATGGTCTGATGGCTCTCGGCGAGTCCTGATCCTGCGGAGTTTGCTGTCGGAGCGACTCTGGCTCTGCTTTTGGGGCAGGTAGGAGATACGCGAGGCTGCGGCTCTAAGTTTGGGGCATGAGGATTCTTTTTTTTAACCCCCACCTCCCCACACCCTCCCCTCCCCACTGACGCTTCCAGGATCTTTTTTCGGGGGTGAGAGGGTGTAGAGAGCGAGAGAGCCACGAGCCTCGGAGCCGTCGAGCTTTGTTTCTTTTAAGTGGAATGTGTTTGAGTGAAATCTAAGCAAATTCAATTCCTTTGAGCGAAATGTGTCACCTGACTTGTTTTTCGGGGGAAGAGGAAGAGGAGGGGGATTCCAGTTCGGCTCAAGGTGTGTGTGCGTGTGTTACTTTTTGTAATTTGAAGTGGCATAGGTTACAAATAGCCGTCTGTCAGAAAATAGATTTTGTTGATCACAGCCGAGGCGGGGAGTCAGCGGACTGGTCGAAGAATGGCTCGATTAAAACAAGCGCAGACTCATGCCTTTTTGTTGCCAGCGTTACTTTCCGCTTTTATTCTGCGTTATCCTATTTTTTTTTTTTTGTGACGTGTCCGCGCAACAGTAGAGTGTGTCACGTGAGAGAAATAGAGGGACTGAGATCTCCATCAGCAGTCACCGAGGTGCAGATGTTGTTTTCCTGGCTTGTCTGTGTCAGAGGGTGGAATATCCTGCATGAATTGAAAAACAGCCTTTCCTTCAGGCTCCAGCTCTTTCCTTTCCTGCACGTCCGACCCGGGTTAGCAGCGTTGACTCTTCAGCATCTGCGCATGCCACGCTAGCAGGGTTCAAGCGCATTTACTGCTTTCTAACTCGGAAAGAACCGTCATAGTGGAAAACGTCTTTGAGAATGGCCTTCTGTCCATCCTTGTATCTATCTGTGTCTATCGCCTATCGCTAGAACTATCAGTCTATCTGTTTGACCGTCCATCCAACTCGACCTCTTCAAACATCCGTCTGTTTAGAGATCGTCCGTCTGTCCGTCCATCCATCATCAATCCATCCATCTGTCTGTCTGTCCAGTCTGTCCACCTATCTATCCGTCCCATCAGTTGTATCTATCCATCCATCCGTTCGTCTGTCTGACTGTCCTTTTATCTGTCTTTCTGTTTATTCATTGCTGTATCTATCTATTCATCCGTCATTCATTTGTCTATCTGTCTGTTCATTCATATGTTTCTATCTCTCTATTCATCCATTCGTCAATATATTTATTTGTCCTTCTGTCTTTCCATTTCTCCTTCCATATGTCTGTCCATCCCTCCATTCATCAGTCCATTCATCGATAAGGGGAGGACTGAAAATTCTGATGATATATAATTTTTCCCATAAACACAAAGCCTAAATTTGTCCCTAAAATGTCTTGTCTTTGCCAAAATATTGATTTGATACATTTTTTAAATGAACAATTTTTTAATAAATACTACTTTGAACAAAAGAATAGCAAAATACATATAATGTGCTTATATTTTGTACATACTATACATAATATACATTGTGTGTGTTGATGAATGAGGTCAGTTTGTGTGGTCAGTTTCATTTCAGCCACAGTTATTTTTTTGAGTAAGACAAGATTTGCATTTCTGTGCGACGAACTGGAGCCTCGCCTCTCGGGGCGGGGGGAGAGCGCTTTGGTAAAGAGAGGCAGTCTCTCTCCGTTCTCCACCCCAGCTTGGGGCCTTTTTCTCTGGGCACCGAGCATGAAATTCTCCCCCTGCTTTACTCCAGCTTTGTGTGTGTATGTATGAGGCAGGTGTTCGCGTCCAGCGCGTCTCGGTCATCTTGAGTCGCTCGGGTTGTGGGACGGCCGTGTCGGAGCTCTTTATGAAGCGGTAGGCGCTTGACTTCCTGACGCCACTCCCGCTGGTTTAAAATAAACCCTGGTTTCCTTTCTCAGGCCGCCCCTAAAGAGTCTGTGTTTTCCGAGGAGCTGCCCGTCTCTGTCTTGGTCTCAGTCCGTTGAAAGGCTAAAAACAGTGTGACGGACGGAAAAAAAGATGAAAAACTGCGATTGACTCATCGCTTTGCTGAGAATTGACCCTCTTTTCAGGGCCTTTTTCAATGAGACTAATCGCTGTGATGAGTCTATTAAACACTTCCTCTTTTGTATTGATAACGGTAAACAGGGAAGAGGCCTCTTGTATATTATCGGGCCTTGAAAGGAATTTATTTTGGTGTCCAAGTTTCTCTCGGCCGCCTCGGTCTGCCAAGTCCAGTCCTTCCACACTGCTGCTTTGGAAGAGGCAGCGTCGTAGTTGGGGATTTGTAACATAGACAAGAGGGATGTTTATTTGATGAGCGACATTGTTTAATGGCTGCTGATAGATGGAATAATGTAGATACATATTGCAGAATAGTAGCAGTGATTGGTTGTTACATATATGTGACCCTCCACGGCAAAACCAGTCGCTTGTCGCAAATTATCAAAATTGAGTTATGATGTTTTCATGAAAGGGGATAAATCAAGCTTCAAAACGATACCGATATCGAATGAATCGGACGACATATGACTGAGATATCAACGTTCAAAGGAGTCGGGTTTCTCCTGTCACGCCAAGTGAGAAACGGAGAAATCTGCCTTTGAAGTTGACTATCGCCGTAGCACTCACAGACGCTTGGTGCAGTCGCGGCTACGTTTGTATTTACGGTAGCCTACGCTGCATTCACAGCCACACGGATAGCCTACCTGCGTTAGGTTAACTGAACTCGGGCGACGAAGATGGATTCCGGAGAAATATCTTCACGCTAGTCAACCAGTGGATTTATCGTAAATATTGGAGTAGAGCGGTCAAAACAGAAACTTTTAACATTCTGCTGGAATTGAATTCCTCACCTCAAGAAAGTCACGTTTTTAGGATGGAAAGGGTAAGTTTTTCAGTGAAATTTATTCCCAACAGTACAGTATAGAACTTCCACTGTTTCAAAACACTAAAAACAAAAAATCCAACATTTTACCCCACACAACATAAACGCTCGTTTTTCTCGGAAACCTCCGTTGCGACAAGCGACTGGTTTTGCCGTGGAGAGTCACATATATAAAGTATACTGCAGTCTTAAACCGTCCTTCATATCTTAATATTTTGCTCGGAAATTGAGACAGTAGGTAAAGGAAAACTTTAAATGTCTTTCACGAAGCCTGGAGAACTTTTCCGCAGGACTACCTTGAAAACGACTAGCAAGTCTGGCTCTTTGCAAGCTTTTTGGGTGGCTCCAGACTTTTACACAGTACTGTATACTGTATGCACACTTAACATAAACAGGTTGTGGTGATTCTGACTCAGATTCAGTTCGGCTGTGACAAGAGCAGCACCAAGAGAACAGTGCTTGGGGATGGTTAACTTTCAACCGCCGACCTTCCGATCAAGGGGCGAATAGACCTAACTGTTACGCTACCAACTAGACCACTGAAAAATGAGTGAGATTAGTGTCTCGTTACGAAATATTTAATTACTCACTCAAGTCGCGATTTTGGTTCAGGACGCTAAACGCTCCTCCAGTTGTCAGGATTCGTAAGTTTGATTCACCTCAATACAATGAACTAAAACCCAGTTTGTTCCAGGAGGACTTTCCCAAACCTGAATCCTTGGTATAGGCAGTAGCTGAGAATTTTACTACTAGGCCAACACAACCCCAGTTGGACAAGAAATGCGTAAAAAATAAGATATGGCGGAACGGTAGGGTGTTCGCCCCGTGATCAGAAGGTTGCAGGTTCGAATCCAGGGCCGGTAAAGTTACCACTGAGGTACTCATGAGCGAGGTACCGTCCCCAAGCACTGCTCCCCGGGCGCTTGTTAGCTGCCCACTGCTCCTTCACACATGGGTTAAATGCAGAGGTCACATTTGGTTGTGGTGCACTGTGTGCTGTGCTGTGGTGTGTTCACAGTGACAAATAATCACTCACTTTCGCATTGATTGGGCTCCAGTAGCTAATGTGTCAGTATCTAGCCTACCGTGTTAAAACTTTCTGCTCTGTTGCCGTTAATTCTGTACCGCGATGGAAGATTCCAGATCCAGAACGAGTAGATTTCCAGGGAGGGAAATGAAAATGGGAATCATAAATGAATTTGAAGAAGTTTTAATGGGGCGGTGGCCGTCATGTTGTAGGGTGCTCACCTAGAGATCAAGAGGTCATAGGTTCAAAAGTCAGCTCTGTTGTACTGCCAGAACTTCCACCACTGAGTTCCTGCCGCTACGTGAATGTTGTTGCTTACGTACTTGGCTGTGTAGTTTACATCAATCTGCAAAAGTTTCTGCAGGCACAAGATCACCTGGGAGCAAAGGAACCATTTAAAAACTATTTTACACCATTCTGGCAGTTCAGAATGAATCCTTTCCTAAATGGGAATTGTGAAAGGAACCAAGGGCCAGTATGAGCTAATTACTGACATGACATAATAATTACTGATAATTACAGGTGTCAAACGACTGCCAAAAAATAGTAAACCAAACCAGAAAGACTGAGTATCTGGTGTATTTTTGCCACTGCAACTCTGTTATTAACTCTGTTTCAAACTTTTGACTCTTTTGGAACCTTGAAAATATTTGTTGTAACTTTATCTTGTAAGAACACTTAAATCACTACACTTAAGTAATGTTTCAGTCGTTTTTTCAAAATCCATTGGTCTTAATTCATTTGAGTTTTCGTAACAAAAATACCCGTCTTTATCACGTTCTGTGACGTTTACTGGCTCTATGTTTTTGAGAGCAGAAGGAGAAGACAGCGTAAAATCGCCGTATAACACAGAGTATTAAAGTTTTTTCAGCCGCACTCAAGACGTATTTGTCACTCGACAAAACCCCCCAGCTCAGAGTGTTTGGTGACCCTTTAAGAGACAGTGCTGTGAGGTCTCAGCTGATTAGATAAACCACGAGCCAGGCCAGAACCCCGGTGAGGGTTTATCTAGACTAGATTAGACTGGGCTATTACTAATGAGTGCTGATCCAGCCTATCTCAGCTCCTTTCCTTTCTTAAGGAAGAGACTTTTTTGCCGGGGTGGTGCTCAGGATGTTCCCCGGGTCCCTCTCAATAAAGCCTCAGCTGCTTTCCTGAGCCCCTGGTGCACTATTGTTTGTGAGGGTGGAAGCCGTGACCCGAGTCGTGCTCCGGCCAGCGACTTTTCTCCACAGGAAGTGGGAGAGGGAGAGACTTTAAGTCTTAGAATCCATTAAAGAGACAGGAAGTAAGAGCATAGGCTGTGTTATTGTTGCCAAGCACTTTTGCAGAAGTTTATATCACGAGGTTGAGGGCAGAAATCCTCGTTTTGGAGTTACAATGGAGCTGAAGTGAGTAATGAGTTGATGTCAATTTTTTAACGATGTTCATTTCTTAAAATAATTGTAACCAATATTATTTTTTCAATATCCTTAATCCCCAATGTTACAGCTTATCAAAATATAAGCAGCGGGATCCGACTCGGGACTACGGAGGTTCAGTGAACATTTTTTGTTCAATTTTAATTGCGCTTTTTACAACAGACGTCGTCACGAAACGGCTTTACTTATTACGTGGCCCCTAATGAGCAAGCCTAAGGTGACGGTAGCAAGAAAAACACTCCCTCTGTAGTAAACAGAAGGAAAAAAGGTTCACTGGGTTCAAGATCCAAGGCTTCTCGAGTATGGCAGTACTATAAATACAACAAAAGTGCTGCACACAATCACCAGAAACCGCACAGAAGTTTATTCTAGATAAACAACCTCCAGCAAAGACAAACCACCCTAAATTACCATTACCATGTCGAGTGTAGTGCACAGCATTCTCAGAAAAAGTCACTTGCGGTGTACCGAGTCAAAAAGGGCGCGTGTGACACTCAATGTGCACTACCTAGTGCGTAGAGAGCGGTTATGCTACAACCCCGCCTACTTCCCGAGATGCATACTATCACATAGAAAAGTACGATAAAAGCGCCTTACCTACCATACTATGAAGTGCGGCAGTACACAGCTCAGGACACAGCCACATTCGCTGAGAGAGGCAAACACGCCATTTAGTTGAAAAATCGTTGCACACACAGGCAGAGTTGAGTGCGAAAAGACAAGACGTTTTGCTTGCGAACGTTGCACTGCACGCTCAGAATTTTGCCACAAGCGGACGCCATGCGTTTTAAGACAGAAGGCGCGGGCCGTACCTTTCCGACGTGCAATAAATGTGACCAATAGCTTATAGACCTGCATCAGAGACCAGGCCTCATGTGTGGTCTTAGTGGTAATTAGATTTTTTTTTTTCTTGGCTGTTTTTTCCACTCCTTCGCACTAAATGAAGGGAGGCGGGGTTGTGTAGATGAAAAGGATAAGGAGGGAGTCGATGTGTTGTCTTATGTAATGTTCTGGAAACCACTCCGGGTCCCTTTTAAAACGCTTTGATGCTGAACAGTTCCCGTTTGTCCTCGTAGGCTCCCGAGGGGCCGTCTCTTTACCTCGGCCAGAGACGGTTCTCCCATTTCAGGGGCTGATGATGCATGGGAATGAAATGAAATTTAATGACTTTATTCCTGCATTCCCGTGGGGATAAGCGTGTTTACCCCGAGAGCGCTTGCTGAACTTCAGAAAATGCCTTAGTGGGGGACAGGGGTTTGGAACTCTGCCTCTGCTGGTCAGTGACTTTGCAGCTGCAAGTCCGAGCCAAAACAGTGGCAAAAAGCGGTGTTTATTTGCAGTCTTCTTCCTGGTAACAGATCTATCCCATTCTTTTCCACACAGGGAGACATGACACTCAATTAACGAAGCACCGATTTCAGATCAGTATCGGCTGATGCCCAAAGCCACGGGATCAATGCAGAATAAGTTGGAGTTCTGTTGCATCTGGAGTGAAACTTGTGTGTGGTGTTGGTGACTCTTGGAAGTTGTTTTTTCTTGTTTTATGTCAGTAACAAAATAAATCAAACAGAAGATTGCAAAAGCGACTGCATTCTAATAAGGAACTGCAAACAAGGCGAATCATAAACATATTAATATTCTAGCAGGGCGCTTGCTAAAAGTGTCCGTGTGACTTGTGGCTGGTCAGCAGATGAGAGAAGCTGGAGCTTGTCGGTCAAGCAGCTGTGTTTCTGGAGAAGCCCAAACCCATAAAGAAGGAACAAGGCGGACGTTTACACCACCACGCCCAACAGAAAAAGCTGCAGAAGTTGACAAGATATCATTTTTCATATCGTCTTTATTTGTCCTCTGAATCCACAGGGAGTCCCTCCAGAGCCGTGTCCACTATGTCCCTGTCCGTGCGGCCGCAGCGCCGGGTCCTCTCCAGGTCCATCACTAGGAGCCAGTCCTTTGCCGGAGTCAACTCCTACGACAAGCCCTACAGGTTGGTGCAGGCAGAAAAATTGGACTTTATCACTGTTTTGAGTTTTTTGTAAAAATCGGATTGTGTATTAAATTGCATAAATACAACAGAATATGAATACTTGTGATCTGTATGAATAAATGTATAACTTAAAAAACTAAGTGAATATGAATATGAAAACTTCATAAATTAACATGTTAGTGGCAGCCCATGCGCACATTACATATGTGACTCTGCACGGCGAAACCAGTCGCTTGTCGCAACGGAGGTTTCCGAGAAAAACGAGCGTTTATGTTGCGTGGGCTAAAATTTTGGATTTTTTGTCAACTTCAAAGGCAGATTTCTCCGTTTCTCACTTGGCGTGACAGGAGAAACCCGACTCCTTTGAATGTTGATATCTCAGTCATATGTCGTCCGATTCATTCGATATAGGTGTCGTTTTAAAGCTTGATTTATGCCCTTTCATGAAAACATCATAACTCAATTTTGAAAATTTGCGACAAGCGACTGGTTTTGCCGTGGAGGGTCACATATGAAAACATCATAAATTAACATGTTAGTGGCAGCCTAGCAACAAGCGTACACGTAAACTACAAAACATACACTTCTCACACACTTGGGAAACACACCCTGAATGAAATTCCCCCACATAGCTCCTAAATGTTTCCCACATTTCTGTGGCGATCCCAGCTGACAGGACGTCCTGTCAGTCCGTGTTTCCTCCCTGTTGCTGGACGTGTATGGAATCTGGGGGGGGGAGACAGGAAACTGTCTACCCCTGTAGTAGTTGCTAAATATGCAATTCAGCCTGAAATTAGACCTAACGTTGGTCCAGTTCTCTCTTTCTCCCAAGACATCCATTTATTTTCAGAACGGAACCAAAATCAAAGATGGTGGTAAATGGAATTTGCTCTGGATAAGAGCTAAATGCCGTCCCTAGATAAAAGTCACATGGTTTTCCTGCAACGTTGGGTGAGCCGTTTAGGAACTCTGAGAAGACGGGTGGTGAATGGGATACGTAGTAATGGTTAGCAAGTCCCGTTTGGACTCAAAGCTTCCAGATTCCAAGACATTTTCAGAGGCTCAGTGGCGGTAGTGTGGAGCTGGACTGGAACCGACAACCTGTCGGCCTGCAGGCGAGTGTCTTACCACTAGACCTCCGAGACCTAGACCTGCTGTGAAGACCGTTTAAGACATGAGCTGTGCTGTGAACACATCAACCCAGTCATCCACGTGCACAGTGCTGCGTGAAGGCGTCTCGAGTTTTCCCTGACGTTGTTGCCTGGCCTCCTGCGTCGATTCAGTTCTTTGTGTGAAACCACAGAGGCGCATGGCTTCTGAGTCACCAGCTACACGGGGCTCGATGAGTATTGACTGGTCTCCATCGCAAGGTTCATCCTCTCACTGGGATTTTAAGGGTCAGCCCCGTTTTTGTTGAGCCTTTTTGAAGCTCGGAGAGAATCCCAAGAGGTTGATGACCAAAGGAGAGTGAGTCAGACAAGTAGAAGCCGGGACGTTCTCTAAACATTTGATAGAAAGTTGCTTGGATCTTAATTGTGTGTGTTTATGTGTTTCAGGAGCCTCTCTGTGTTCAGCACCCCAGCGTGTCCGAGGAAGACTCCCTCCAGAGCCAGCAGGATGTTCACCCTTTCTGCCAAGTCGCCTCCTCCCAAGGTGCCCCAGCCTGAGAGGCTGGACGAGGTCTATGAGGCCCTGAAGAGAGGACTACAGTAAGCACACACACACACACACATACACACGTTTATCTGCTCCACTACACTGCCAAATATTTGTGGACACCTGACCATCACACCATTAACCTTCCAAAACTATGGACGTTCGCATAGCCCTGAGCCTGAGCTAAAATGCTAAAAATGTTCCTTCATTTGTCCATCCTTCCATTAAACGCTGACCTCTCAAACAAACTTGGGTGGAATGTCCCCAAAGTTGAGACAAACCAAGGAAATCCAGACAAATCCTTCATCAGTTCAGTCGGTAGCGTAAAGGTTGGGGCGTTTGCTCAGTGAGCCGAAGGTCACCGGGTTGAATGTCTGTTTAACACCTGGCGTTTGGTTTGGTTTCAGGTCCTACCTCCAGGTGCATCAGATGGAGCTGGACAGCCTGAACCGCCAGATGAAGGAGTCGAAGAGGAACTCGCGTCTGGTAAGAGAGAGACACCGTGATACATTGCAGAGTTTAGACCTGAACTAGACCTAAAGGTGACCAGGATCCTAGAATAAGGTCTCTTATACCCCTTTTCCACTGCTCTGGTTCCCGTGCTGGTTCCCGATTTTGGAACCAGTGCCGCACTTTTCCCACAGAAAAAAAATTGGTGCCGGTGCCCTAAAACAAGCGCGAACCGGCCCCTAAACTTTGCTGGTCTGGCAGCGAGAACCCGTGACGTCACGAGAGGGGGACGCAGTGATAGGTAGCTTCAGAAGAGAAAATGGCGGAGAGCCAAAGTCCGGTAACGTGGAGCGTTCGTTTAGTGGGCGTGACCTGTGACGTATTATCACGCGGCTCCCGCTGAGCTCCCTGGTCAGTGTAAATGCGGGCCGGTTCTCGGCTGGTTCACAGTTCAGCACCAGCACCAGCACCGGTGTAGTGGAAAAGGGATAATACACACTGCAGCTGATATTTGCCTAAATCATTACCAGAACTGGATACTTAGTATGGATAGTATGATGTGTTTCAGTTCCAGTTACTCAGGTAGCGTTCCAGTATCTGGCTAAATCACCAAGTACCCAAACAGTTGAGGTACTTCCTTGACTGAGAGGTACTTAGGGACAAACTTGTGCACATTTCCTGTCCCGTAACACAACTTAGAGCTCCAGAAGCACCACTCTGGAACTGAAATCGGAAGACAGGTGACTCTGGAAATGCAAGAGCTGCAGTGGTTTCTTTTATTGCATATCAAGGACACACAGCTTCTAACAGTAAACAGTTTAGCTGTTGCTTGTCTGTCAGTGAGAACCGACACGTCACTGAATACGTCACGTAAATGTGCATATCAGTGCGTGTGAAGGACGTAACTGTTCTTACGTTCAGCAAAACTATTACCACTACAAACAAAACAGCACATGTAAAACAAAATGTCCTAAAGTGTTCAAAGACAACAGCGCGGAAGTTTGATACGTGTAAGGAGCTCGCGTGGAGGCTAGTTCACCCACCTCCTGCAGATGTGACCTGATGGAAAACATCTGGAGGGGTTCCGTACGGATCGCATCCAATAACAGCGATCTTTGCGTTGCGTCTCTTAAGTTCTCTGGCATCAAAATGAGAAATATCCGTGATGTCGATAACTGAAGTGAACGCCTTACAGGTAACGTTCGCTTTCAGGTAACCAGCCGTCAGTCTGGAGCAGATTCGGTATTCATTTTCACGGGGCGCAAGCGCAGCACTCCGTATGGCCGGTACTCATTATGGCGGCGGCTACCGTTTAGTGACGTCAGTGCGAGGCATCAACGTTGATTTTTATGAATAATTATCAGAATTTAACTTTTATAAAAGTCATTTCTCATTTTCTCTTCTTTCCCACCCTCAGGGTTTTCTTTACGAGTTAGACAAGGTGAGTGGAATCTCCTCCTTTTTTCAGCTGTTCTGATTTAAAGCGCCCCACTTTAATAAAGACGGTGCAGTATTTGGAGTAATAAGACTCACAAATAAAATACATAACGACGTCCCGTTGTTATGGGATGTGCACTGTGTGACACTAACGCTGCGCTATCCTCTGTTCCACACAGCAAGTCAAGGTGATCGAGCGCTTCATGAGGCGGCTGGAGTTCCACCTCAGTAAGGTGAGCACGTGGAATGTGGCGCTCAAAACGCCGAGCTTGAATATGAGATGGTGGGCAGGTTGGTACAGACTGCGGTTGAAGAACGTGGCAGGCGAAGTGTGTGTGTGTGTGTGTGTGTGTGTGTGGGGACAGATAAAGATGCCTACGTGCAGCAGGACCATCTCATAACATGGACAACAACGGGCCTGGACTTGCTGAGCGTGTGTTTGTGTGTGTGATGCGCTTATTTTTACATGGTTAACTAACATGGTCTGAAAGGAAATGTGTGTGTGTGTGTGTGTGTGTGAGTGCGTGTGGGTGTAATCATACGCCCTTATCTTTACTTATGCAAACAAGTCCATCTCTCACACACACACACACACACACACACCATCTCTTAACACACACACACACACACAATCACATACACATACACTCAGTTGTTAAATCACGTATAGACACACACACACCACATACACCTTTACATACTTTCTAACACACACACACACACACACCATCTCTTAACACACACATCCACAATCACATACACTCAGTTGTTGAGTCACGTATAGACACACACACACCACATACACCTTTACATACTTTCTAACTCACACACACACACACACCATCTCTTAACACACACACCCACAATCACATACACATACACTCAGTTGTTGAGTCACGTATAGACACACACACACCACATACACCTTTACATACTTTCTAACACACACACACACACACA